>VXAB01012688.1:242661-257799 GCA_013399175.1 Odontophorus gujanensis | reverse complement strand
CCCTTGCCCCATTTGAACATATTGAACATAAGCCTGCCTTACGTATTTGAACATAAGGCTCACCAAATGTAGGGTAAACAACCCCTAAGGATGGTACTCAATGAAAATAGTACGGAGAATGGTATATTTTAGTAGGCCTATATAGATGGTAGACAGATAACTAGCAAAAGAGGGTGGCTTACCTTTAGGATGATAGAGACTTGCCTTTGCCTCCACACAGGAGGGATCCCCAAGAAGAGATCCTTCCCTGGTGGTGGTCAGCCCTTAAATGGGGTTTGGGAGAGGTGGAGCCAGACTCCACCCCTTCCAATCACACAGGTATATCACCTTCACCTGTGCCCTTGTGGCTGACTCAGTGCTCACCTCAGGTGATCAATCAGTGGTTCAGGCTGTGATTCAGCAGTTCCCATACACCAAGATACCCTTTTCTGAAGGATCCTGCTTAGCCCTATTTTGTGTTGGAAGAAAAGAGACTGCTTATATTTTGTTCTAAATAATTAGTGTTTCTTCTTAATAAAAAAAAAAAAAAATAGGGAAATCATTTTCCTCCAATATAAACAGCAACTTGTGAGACAGCAAACCAAATTCTCAGTTGGCATGTGTCTAAATACTGTTTTCTATTGTTCTTGTATCTGAATTTCTGGCAGAAGTGCAGATGGATTTGGTCTGTTCTGGTAAAATGCTAAGTATTCCATGGCTGTTATAATACCTACTTTATACGATTGCTCTAACTCTCTTGGTGTTCATCCTTCATGTGACATTTAATATGTATCTTCATAGATTTATTTATTGATGTTCCATGTTCTTAAATGAAATGTTCATTCATGTATTTAAAGTGATCAATTTTGTCAGCATTGCATTTATTATGTTTCCCTTGCCCTTCAATATACTTATCATTTTTTTGTGACCATCCAGTGTTTTGTGTTGGTTTTGTTTTTTCAGAATACCTGGGTTTGTGTTTTATTTGATATATTATTTCAAAGCCTCAGTTCTGTTCTCATCAATAACTGTAAATTGCCACCTGATGCTAATTTACCACTTGTTAACAATAAAGTGAATATGCCAATAAGATTTCCTGAAATGCGTGTTTTGTTTGTTTGTTTTGGTTTTTTGTTTTTGTAGCCAAATGTGAAATTGCCTTAAATAAAATAGCATAAGCATAGGTAATATCATTTCAGCCTTAAAATATCATCATGGATTTTGTCTCAGGGAAACCACACCTGCTGAGAAGATGCACCCACTGTCTTCTAGCAGTTGGTTGAGAACTGTGAAGTTATCCTTTACAAGGGATAGGTTTTTTTATTGCCTTGCAAGATAAGATTTGTAATTGTCAGTTGCCTTGAAAAATATTCTGTGCCAAGTACTTAAAGTAGTATTTGCTCATGTGAGTTTAGTTCTGTATAACTTTCCCAGCCATTTGGAGTACTTAATTAACATAGAGACATAGAGTGTATCACTGTGATACCTGTAGGTTTTTATTTTGTTTTTGTTTTTTGGGGTTTTTTTAAGCTGTAAAGTATAATCTGTAACTAAAATTGATCTGGATCTTTTCTGCTTTGTGTGAAGTCAGAGCACTGTTTTGTTGACAAAATGAAAAAGAGAAGTTATATTCTTCCAGTAAATTTCTATTATGCGACCAGAAATTGTAAAAAAAGATTGGGTTCATTTTTTTTGTTTTTTGGCTAAATTGGGATGAGTAGAGAACAGTTCCTTTTTTCCTTTCTTCTTTTCAGGGGGAAGTTCCTCCTGATGACTTTCGTTTATTTCACCACACTTTCTTCAGAGGAAAACAGATTATATATATATATTTTTCTTCATTCTGGATGAAACTTGTGCCAAAAAGCTCCAAAATCGTGTCAGTACTAAGATTCCATGGTATCTCTCAAGAGGAAGGAAACTGAAGGAGAACAAAGTCAGGAGTGAAATTTAGCTGAGGATTTCAACAGTTAAACAGTGTAAAGTGAGATATGAACCTAGTGACTTTACTTGATTTCCTGAACACCAGAAATTCTTCCTTATCAGAATAGTGCGTAACTTACTCTTACTGTTAGAAATTACTCAAATGTGCTGCATCATCTTACTCAGACAGTCAGTCTCTTTCTGTTCAACTCACACAGTTTCTTGCAACAACAGTGCTACATTTTTTTTATTAAATATTTGTTGACTTCCTTTGCTTTTCTTACCATCTTCCCATAAATTATATCCATTTCTAAATTGTGGCTTTGGCCTAATCATATTCCTTTTTTTTTTTTTCCAATGTCCTAATTTCAAAACAAGCAAAAATATTAATTTAAACAAACAAACAAAAAAAAAGAGGGTAGAAGTGGTGGTGATACCTTGCGAAGTTCCCATCCCATCCCTTAGCCCATTTCCTGCAAAGCGGTTTGCTTTAAACATGTTCATAATTTCAGGGAGGGCTGGAGAAGGTTCTGAGAAGAAACAAATCAAGAAGCACATATCGCTGCGTTTAGCAGTATGTCTTTGCATGTAAGGGATGACTCAAGTATCTTGGAAGTAAGAATTAAGCAAGCAGCATCTTTATTGAAGCAACCAGGAAGACCACAATTTCATAACCACACAATTTAAAATTATTTCCTGGTCTTAAGTGTGATCTTTCCCCAAGATGGGCCAAAAGCTGCTCAGATGGCCTCAAAATTTGACTTGTGGGCTGCTGCTTAAATTATTTAAACTGTCTGTTGTGATTTCAACAGTAAGTGGTATTGCACCTGCGTATTTTCCTTCTTTATTCACACTGACATCTCATTGCCAAATGGTAGTGGTTATTAGAAAATAAGTCTTGACTTCCAACTGTTCCCAAGTTTCAGAAAAATAGCTGCTATTCTTCAGACAGATTTATTTCACTGCCAAGTGGGACTTTGTCAGTAGAAGTGATTTCCAGAGAAGTCTGACTATAGTTTAGGTACTCTCATTTACAGTACAGTACCAGAAAATGTTTCCTATTTAATAAAAGGATTATTATGTTTTTTTGGTTGTTATTTCATTTGTTTTGTTTTTTGTTCTTGTTTAGTGTGCTTTTCCTCTCCTCTCTCCACCACTTTGAAGTTAAAGTTGCAATCCCTTAGATCAAGAGCTAAAGAAAATATTTGAAAGCCTTGATCACAGTTTTCATGGAGGTACTACTCCTAATCATAAATAGATACAGGGTTGACTGGGGAGAAGCACCGTGGTGTGTTTACCTTGCCCTTAACCTCTTCATTTCATCACCATTAGAAATAAGGCACACTGTGTTTCATAGATTCAGTATAGTAAATCTTAGTCCAGTCAGAGGAGATCCCTACAGTTGTTGGAAAAACATCCCACCATTTTGGGAACACCAAAGATTTTATACAATCATATAATCACCAAGGTTGGAAAAGACCTCCATCATCCAGTCCAACTGTCCAATATTTCCTCAATAAACCATGTGCTTTAGTACAACATCTGAATGTTCCTTGAACGCCTCTGGGGATGATGACTGCACCGCCTCCCTGGGCAGCCCATTCCAGTGTCTGACTATTCCTGGGGAAAAAATATTTCCTAATGTCCAGCCTGAATCACCCCTGATACAACTTGAGGCCATTATCTCTTGTCCTGTCACTACTTCCTGAGAGTAGAGGCCAACTCCCACCTCACCATAACCTCCTTTCAGGCATCTGTAGGGTGTTAAGGTCTCCCCTGAGCCTTTTCCACACTAAATGATACCAGTTCCTTCAGCTGCTCCTCATAGGACATACGCTCCATACCCTTCACCAGCTTTGTTACCCTTCTCTGAACATGCTCCAGGGCCTTAGTGTCTTTCTTCTAGTGAAATGCTCAAAACTGAAGACAATATTCAAGGTGCAGTCTTACCGAGGCGAAGTACAGAGGAATGATCACTTCCCTGCTCGAGCTGGCAACAATATTTCCGATACAAGCCATGATGCTGTTGGCATTCTTGGCCACCTGGGCACACTGGTGGCTTACATTCAGCTGAGTGTTGACCAACAGCCTCAGATCCATTTCTTCCACACAGTCTTCCAGCCATTCTGCCCAAGCCTGTAGTGTTGCCTGAGTTTGTGGCCAATGTGCAGGACTTGGTACTTGATCTTGTTGAACTTCATCCTGTTGGCTGTAGCCCAGCTATCCAACCTGTCCAGGTCACTCTGTAGGGCCTTCCTTACACCCAGGCAGATTGATATTTCCTCCCAGCTTGGTGTCATCTTGAATTTACTGAGGGTGTGCTCGATCTCCTCAACTAGGACATCAGTAAGCGTTTTGAACAGGATGGGCCCCCCGCAGTATCAACCCCTGGGGAACCCCACTCATGATTGGTTGGCAGCTGGATTTACCTCCAGTCATCACCACTCATTGGACCTGGCCTTCCAGCCAGCTCTCATCCAGCAAAGAATGTAGTTCCACAGAAAAATTTCACTCTGAAACAACAAACTTATCTGTAGATGTCCCAGAATATTTAGTCCATGGTGGGTACCATGGAAGCATCTACTTAAATTTGCCAAGTTATAAGCAATTAAAGGATTGATATCTTATAATGGGAATTCTAAAGTAATCATAGGTTACAGAAGCAACTGTTCTCTCCATGACTAATAGTGTGGGGGGGGAAAGTGAAAAAAAGGAGTAACAGTCAAAAAAACTAACAGCCCAATCCCATAGAAGGCCAATGTTTTATTACCAAAGAAATTATATCAAAGTAAGAAAATGCAAAAGAGTTATAAACAACTATAAAAATACCTCTATTTATCCAAAATTAAATATGAACACTTCATTAGTTAAATGCCAATATATTATTCTCTGAAAATATTCACACAGTCATGTTTCTCTAACATGTTAAACACATTATATAAAATAATTGCATATAAGAAATCACAACCCAAAGGTAAGAAATTCCAGGTCCTCTGTCAACTACCTCTAGAATAACCAAACACATAAGGCTATTGCTGTTCGCAGTCAGCTGAGCAGACCTACATTTGGGCATCCCATTTCCTTACCTTCTACATGCCTCACTGTCTTGCTTCTGCCTCAGCCAGCAGAAGCATGCTACATCTCTCAAAAATCAGTACCATTCCAAGGTTTTTAAAACAGTTAGCTTTTCCTATTTTTCAAACTGAAATCAGTTTGAAAACCCATTAGATACCCTAAAACATTATGACATCAGCAGAACAGACTCAAGAGCTGCTGCCTGTTTGGTAAATTGTTCATTTTGAAAGAAGCCAGCTGGTTTTTGGGCCTGCAGCTTCTCTTCTTTTATAAATTGCAGTAGACATTTAAGTAGATTGCTCTCATATGAAGGTATCATGAAGTCACTCAAAAGATCAAAAAATGCGAAGTACTTCCCAAAACCTGAAGTTGGGACACAACCTTCTCTGGGGTTCTTTGTTTCAAATGCCAGTTCTTATTTCCCCTTCTTGGCCTTCCGTAGCTTTGTTTATCCATTTCTATTTATCCCATCTCTAGGAACAAAGTACAGCAGCTTTCCATCCAAATCTGGCATAAAGTGTTCACATAAGCAAACAGATTAACTTGAATAATGTACATAAAATGCCAAGATGCCAAGTAATGCCACTTCAAAAGAGAAGGATTCACCTGTGATCACCTTGAAATTATTTTTTCAAATTTATTCCAGCAGGATCGAAGGCTAGATATATTTTCTTTCAGTTCGCAAAATTCTTGGTTACATTTCCTTCTCGGTTGTTCTGCTGTTTCTACATCTTCCTTTTTAGGCACATTTAACTGCTTGCAAACCTAAAAAATAACACATTGTTAATTAAGACATTCTTATTCTTTTTTTATATGCATTTTTTGAAACAAATTCCATTTCATCTCAATAAATAATGCAGGGTATCTCTACATGGTAATTTAGCCAGAGTTTTGGGCACCTCAAAAATGTGTTGTGGTAAAACACTGCCTACCTCAGTTCTGCTGTGGGCACAGCCCTACTGCTGCTCCTTCCTGCTGATCTGGAAGCATGAAGCATTGATGCTCTGCAAGGACAGCAGAAACCAGTATGTGCAACTGATTGCATCTACACCCACTGCCTGGTTTGAACATGACCCTCAATTACTTGAAGGACTGGAAGAACAAAGCCAATTAAACTTTCAGCCAAACTTTCAAAGCTACACTGAGAAGGTACATTGAGAAAACACCCAAACAGTCCTGTTCCTAGGGGCTGATGCTATGGCCTAATGTCTAGGGTCTCATACAAACACCAAGATTTTTCTTGTCCACACTCAGTGACTGTGACTTAACAGAACCACAGAACAGCTGAGGTTGTCTGGGACCTCTGGGTCCATCTGGCCCAGCCCCTGCCCCAGCAGGGACACTCAGAGCAGAGGGTCCAGGACCATGTCCAGGCAGCTTCTAAAGACTTCCAAAGAGACTCCACAGCCTCTGGGCAACCTGTGCCAGTGTTTCATCAGCTGTATCGCACAGAAGTGCTTCCTGATGTTTGGAGGGCACCTCCCGTGTTCCAGTCTGTGCTTCTTGTTCTGTCACTAGAAAGCACTGAACACCTTGCTCTTTCTTCATTGCATATAAACTTTTACAAGATGCCATATAAGTTTACAGACTATTACAGACTTCTACCAAATGACTTTAATGTAATTAGTCCTTAAATAAACCTGGGCATTCATGAGGTAAGGTGACACTCCAACTTCTGTGACTAAACTTGGATTCACCAGAGGTGTCTATGCCAAATACGGATGCCAATGTTACTTTGAGGAACCTGTCCTGGGTTGTAAAGGTTTTATGTTTCTCCATTTTAAGAGAGATAAAGAGTGAGTTAAATGCAGCCTTCAATCCAGCTATGTAAGACAACTATAAATAATTACATAGTTTGATGCCTGTTATGGAAGTTTTTTGATGTTGACCTATGTTGTTGTGCTCCATAGGTAACTGTGACCTATACTTAAAAGACTGATTTTTCTTTAGAATGGTAGTCTATAGATAACTGCACTAGATCTGAGCCATATCTAAAAGAGCTGATTCTCCCAATAACTAAAAATCCAAATATTTTCATATCTAACTACTCTGGTTAAGTTTGAGATGAAAATTAACATCAATAATCAAAGGGATCATGGAAAAGAAAGTCCTACAAATTATTAGTTGAAATAAACTAAACATTAATTTTAGGTTAACCTCTATGTTAACTAACAACTGTGTATTTTTGTATACAAAGGTGTTCTTTGCAAAAGCGTGACCTTTGTATTTTACTGGAGGATTAATTGAATCCTTTTTCCACTGAACCAGAGTACCTATTTTGACTACAGACTTCCAGGTTCCTGAGTTAATTAATGTTACAAGACATGATACACAGAGTGAAATTTATCATGCATTTAACACATGCGTGACAGATGTACCTTTGAGAGGTAGATATGACAGTCCGTGCTGAAGAGCTCTGAGAAGCAAGCCATGTGTTTCCAATAAGCTGAAGACCATCACTACCACTTACCTGTTTTTGATCTTCACATTTGCACTGTAGAACCTTTAATGTCCCACATGAGACTAATGCTGCTTTCCTTCTAAATTCTTTGTTGATTTTTTTATTTAATTTAAAGATTCTGAGCATATTACATGCCATACTCTGTAGTGATCCTATTTCCTGTAAAGAGAGCAAGAAAAAAAATGTCCTGACTTCTGGAGTCAGTCCTTTTTTCAAGTAATGATAAAATCTGCAGCTACAGCTAAGGATTTTGCTTTCTGCATTTAAGATCTGCCAAAACTATTACTTTTAAAGCTTTGTGATCTGAAGTGAAAAGATTAGCTAGTATGATCTCTGTAGAAAACAAGAAACAAGGATTTTTTTTGTTTCCTTTTTGTTTACAAAATAAAACCAGTTTTCTGTACTAGTCTGTATTAAAATTTTAAAGCAACTCATGCAGTAGAAAAAGATTTTGAATATGATATTGTTTAATATTTCAATTTAAAAAAAAAAAAGTCTATTTGCTGGGCAGATTCCATTATTCCAAATTTCAAGAAGGAACATCCCTGAACACCACAATTTTCCTACTGAAAGACCAGCTTACTATCAAAATATGTTATTCAGGGAGTGGATTGTACAAAGAACTTACTGTGGTTCATATTCTCTGAAGCAAATTCTTAGAAGTTAAATTTTACCTGAGTATCATTGCAGAAGAACATTTTGTTATTTTCACGTCCTATATTCTTGCAGCATCTGCCACGATACCCTGCAGACATATTTACCTGTAATATATAATATATATTTAATCATGAAAGTACATTTAATCAAGTGAGACAAGTTTCCCAATAACAGATGGTGACCTCAACACTAATTCATTTTGGAGGATCTCCTCAGGTGTAGCAGGGTCAGTGTAAAATTCTGAGCCTCAATCCAGACACCGTTTACAAAGGTATACATAGAATTGCACAGCATGGCTGAGGTCAGAAGGGACCTCTGGAGCCCTCTGTCCCCACCCCTGCTCCAGCAGGGTCACCCAGAGCAGGGTGCTCAGGACCATGTCCAGGCAGCTTCTGAAAGCTCCAGGAAGGATGCTCAGTAAATAAATGCTGCATTTATTACATACTGTACATCTACCTTTAGAGGAACCTTCCGCACTCCAGTCTGTGCCCATTGCTCCTGGGCATCCCTGAAAACAGCCTGGCTCATCCTCATTGCACCCTCCCTTCAGGTATTTGTAGATATTGATGAGATCTCCCTGAGCCTCCTCCAGTTTGAACAGGCCCAGCCATTCCTCACAGGAGAATCACAGAATCATAGGGGTTGGAAGGGACCTCAAGAGATCATCGATTCCAACCCCCCTGCCAAAGCAGGTTCCCTACACCAGGTCACACAGGTAGGCGTCCAGGTGGGTCTTGAATATCGCCAGAGAAGGAGATTCCACAACCCCCCTGGGCAGCCTGTGCCAGTGCTCCATCACCCTCACCGTCCAGAAGTTTTTGCGCGCATTTGTGCAGAACCTCCTGTGCTGCAGTTTCCTTTGACCCCTTGCTTGACTCTCTCCAGGATCTCCATTTCTCTCCTGTAATGCAGTGACCAGAGCTGGACACGAGTCTATCTCTCTTAACTCATCATATATATGTATATACTCATAAATACATATTCATATTCTATCGAATACCTGATCTATTAGCTTTTTAAAAAATAGACACCAAACACCACATTTGTTCATGTTTGTGTCAATAAATGTAAGCCTCAGGCATCTAGCATTCACTTGACATGTGGATTAACAGAAAATGTATCTCAACATATCCAAAGTCATACCACTCACTTCCTTTGTGTGACCATAAACTTCCAGCAATGTTTTCTTCTCTCTTTTGTTTCCAGAGTTGCCAACCAGATGACAACTGAATCTAACCCATCAAAAATCCTTTTGCTTCTCCTTCAGCCTGTATCTAGATAACTTAATGCAACCAGAAAAGCTTTAAAAGAGAAGACAGTTCATGTCAATCTCATACTAGCTCTCTTCACTGATGTGTGCATAGGAACGCATTAGTCAACCTCATTCTTAGGGTTTTTCTGCAGATTTTTGTATAACACCTGTATTACAGATGCTCATCCATGTCTAGTATGGACACCACAAGACATCTCCATGATACTGCCAGATGTCAGGTTGGGGTTACTGACTTCGGCTATGCAGTTGCAGGACAGTTTCTAGTGGACACCTTCTATTACTCAAAGGACTTAGGATTTGTTGTTTTGCTGTAGTGAGAAGTCTACACACTGATTCTGCAGATAGGATAAATAAATCTTCTATAAGAGAAAATATAGACTGGGGAATTAAACAACTTTACCACAGTTGTTTGTGCATGCCTATTCTAGGGAGTAAGAACTTCAGAGTTCAATACATTCCCACCACCATTCACAGTTTTTAATTCTTAAAAGTTTTTTTTTTTATTGTTATTTAAACAGAAAACAGTTTCAGCACTCACAAATCTCCTAAAAGAACTCTATGGATGGTAATACTACCATTTGAAAAAAAACAAAAAACAAAAAACAAAACAAAAAAAAAACCAAACCAAAACAACAACAACAAAAAACAGATTTGAATGAATGAAAAAAAAAAAAAAGAAAAAAACACCTTTGAAAATGATCCTGTAAGAAATGGTTGGGGCAAGGTACCATCCTGCCCAGCCCATGCCACCCTCCAGCACCCCTGAAACTTGCAATCCTGCAGAGCTGGGATGCATCCAGGGCTCTCACCCACTGGAATGCAGTGGGATCTGGTTCCCAGATGCTGCTCTTCCTGTCATACTCCTACAGGCCAGCTGCTCTGTAACTCCTCAATCAGTGGTTTCATTTTCGTTATTCAGGAAACATCCATCTTTGTTAGAAATAGAATGACAAACTAAAGTAGCTATTTGCCTGTTCTAATACAGTTTTATATTTTTCCCTCATTTTTTGGTGCCACATTGAGGATAACATGACTTATCTATGAAGAATGTAGACAAGCAGTGCCTTTATCTCTCCATGTGTTTTGGTAGATAAAGGCTGGGAACCACTGATGTAATGCTCCAAAGGATGATAAGCATGAAGAAATACAATAGCTGATACAAATTGAGATACAATCCTGATTTAACCTTTGGAAAAGCACCATATATCACCTGCATTTTGTGCATATAGAGCTCAATTTAAGACTGCAATAGAACCATGAGTTTTCCCTTAGTGACAAACTGATGGATCTTCATAGAAATGCCTCTGCTAACCATAGAACTGTGGAATGGCTTGGGTTGGAAGGGACCTTAAAGATCATCGGGTTCCAATCCCTTGCTATGGGCAGGGTTGGATTGTCACCCACGAGCTCAGGCTGCCCAGGTCCCCATCCAACCTGGCCTTGCATGCCTCCAGGGATGGGGCACCCACTGCTTCTCCGCCTGTGCCAGTGCCGCATCACTCTCCGAGTAAAAACAAAATCAGTGGAAACAGTGGAAAGTGCTTTCTCCTGTGCAGGTGTTTTTGACAGACGAATCTGTTAATAACTCTTGATGAAGAGACACAAAGTGGGTATAGGGCATGGATCAGCAAACTGTAACAATACTTTGCTTACAAAGCTATAACAAATGTATCTGATCAAGCCAGGATGGAGGAGAGGCTGCTATTTGTAACTGAGAAAATTAGGGTTTTCTCTGCTACTATCTAGAAAACTTTTTGTTGGTTAAACAAGATGTATTATCAGTAAAATAAAGTTAAATTTTATTGCTATATGCGTGAGTTTTATATCACTTGTATGGAAACATTAATTTGTTGACTAGTGCTAGAAAAGATGCCATTGTAATTCTAGATGATTGTGATCTGAGTAATATGAGTGATATACCTAGGACTATTAAAATAAGGTGATTAATGAAGTAAAAATCTTAGTTGGAGAGTGAAAGATTTAAATCACTCTTCATAAGAAATATTTCCATACTCAGAAATATCCAAATAAATCTAAAGTTTTAATAGCAGAGTTTCAACTTCAAAACAGCTAGCTGAATGGGCCCATTGAATGGAACAGAACATACAAATCAGTCTGAAAATCAGTTACTTGAATTTTGTACCTCTGTTCATTTGTCTTCAAATGGACAACAGAAAACTGCAGTCAAGAAACCTCAAATTCACAGAGTAAACTGCAGCCTGTAGAAGGCCTTCTTCTCTTGACCGTAAGATAGAAACACACGTATCCACGAAACTGATTTAGAAAGGTATACTTTTGAAATATATGATCCTACTTAGGTCAAGATGGTACACGTGTCTACTAACTACTTGGTACACAGGCACAAGTTCATGTATCAAACAAAGTCACCATCCCATGTTAAAATGAGAACTGTTTTTTTTTATTATTTGCTGTAATCTAAAAATAATTAACATTTTGGGAAAGCTATTACCTACCAGCTCTTGGATGTCGTGGCTGAGTATGTTCTCATACTTGACACGGATCTCAGTTGATTTATTTCCCATTGTACAGCTAGATGAATTCACTGGCGACAGAACAATGAGTAGTGGCAGAACCCAAAAGATAGATCTAAAAAAGGCTGGATTACAGTAACAGTAGTTAATTAACAGTAGCTAATTAAATGCTGTATTAACAAATAAATTCTGTAATCTGTTAAAATAGCTTAAAGGGGACATTTATAAAAGCAAATGTCTTGTACCTCGAGGGAAAGATTCTGCTCCAGATTAGAACACTGTCTGGATGTCTAAGCTCCCTTCTACTAAACTGATCTAGTCAGTGTGGTTTGAGATGCTCCAGCTGTGAGGCTGGCCAACCACGTCATATTGGTTTGGGTTGAACTCCTCTCCAGTCTTCACTGAAAGCTCTGATGAGGTCTCTCCACTGTCCCAGTGTGTTACTCTGCAGCTGAACCTCACCTTAATTATTGATTTTTCATATGATTAATTCTACAAGCACTCAACATATGTCAGTGTGTGCTTAAGCCCATTTTCAGGCTGCCCAGATAGAAATTCATACTAATGGCCACAGTGTGAGATAAAGTCGCAGTGTATCCTTCTCTGCAAGTTTTCTGTGGCCTTCTGGAGCAAGACTCACTACTTCTCAGTTTCTCCTCTCAGCAGGCTGTTGGGTTTCTGTCCAACTATTAGCTTCCTAATCCTGTGTTTTCCTTGTTCCCAGCATCAGGCTGCTCATTTGCAGCCTCCAGTTGCCCTGTCAGCCCTTTTTGGTGGATCAGGTGTTTTGGTCCTTTCTCTCATTGCCCGTCCTCACAGAGCTCCCATTTTCCTGGATGTCGCCCAAGGACAGAAGCCCAATGGTATTCTGATTGTACCTCTTCACAGAGGAAATCAATGAAACTTGATCATAATCCTTTCACAGAGCCACCTAAATTCTGTCACGCAAGAACCAGAGTCATAGAATCACAGAATCGTAGGATGGTTTGAGTTGGAAGGAAGGGATCTTTAAGATTATTCAGTTACAACCTTGTGCCATGGGTTTACCACCCATCGGATCAGGCTGCCCAGAGCTCCATGGAGTCTGGCCTTGTACATCTCCAGGGATGGAACATCCACAGCTTCTCTGGGCAGCCTGTGCCAGTGCTCCACCAGCCATGTCATGCTTGCCTAATGTTCAACGAAATAAACTCCCTCACAGTTCATCTCATCCCCACAACACACTGCTGCTTCAAACCAAAATGCTTATCAATTTTCCTGCCTATCAAAGCCTTTTCTTCTGATGTAGTATTTGTGAACATGCCACAGTATGTGTATACCTCTGTCCTACAAACTGAACAGAAAGATTTTCACCTGTACATGGTGAATTCCATTTTTTTCCCTTGTGGAAAACTGCCTGCCAGTTTTGCAAGGGAAAACCAAACTATTTAAGCTTTTCATAGTGATCAACAGACATCTGTGAGCATCTAAGAAAGATCTAGCCTGAAGAGCTTTGAGCCAAATGAATCCTACAAGGAGGAAATACAAAAAGCAGTGACTGTCCAAGGCAGATATGATCTACAGGTAGATATCTGATTTCCACAGGGCTCTACCTATGCTAAATAATCCAAGAGAATTATCAGTGTTTACGACTGGGATTTCTAGGACTTTGATATTAAAAATATGTTCACAAGTGAACACACTAAAAGTCTACTACAGGACCATGTTGTTTCAGCATACAACTGCTCTTCTTGATTCCAGTAAAAAAAAAAAAAAGAAAAAAAAAGAAAAAAGGACCTGTAATACTTAAAATAGCAGGATGCAAAGAACTTGGATATGTTACTTCAAAAATACATGTCAAAAGACACAAAGAATCTTCTAAATAATAATAATAATAAAAACAACCAAAAAACCCACCCACACCGTAACTTATTCCATCACTTCTAAAACTTGTTTTTTTCCAGCAGCAAGTGGAGATAATAGGTGAAAACTGCAAAGTCACTTCATTTCTCTGGCTTTACCTTTTCTGTATTGGACAGATGGTGAAACACTGCAATGAGGAAACTGACAGAATTAAGAGAATTGGAAGGGACCCTTAAAGGTCATCTGGTCCAACTGCCCTGCAATGAACAGGGACATCTACAGCTCCAACAGGATGCTCAGAGCCTCACCCAGACTAACACTGACTGCCACCAGGGATGGGGCATCCACCACCTCTCTGGGCAGACGGTTCCAGTGCCTCACAACCCTGATGGTAAGAAGTTTCTTTCTTACATCCAACCTAAACCTCTCCTTTCTTCGTTTGAAACCATTTCCCCTTGTCCTATCACCACAAACCCTGCTAACGAATCTGTCCCCTTATTTCCTATGAGTCCCCCTGTAGATACTGAAAGGGTCCTGCAATCACAGCAGGTATGCTGAAATGGATGCGGCACATCCGCAAGGTCCCTGGACACACAGGAACCCAGAGCAACCAGTTTAGCCATTTCCACACGAGCCCTCTGGAACGTGCTAGACAAGTGTCTTAAAACATCCCAGGAGCTTTGGGTTGCTTGGTGACTTCTTACGGAGCAGACACAGCAGTAGCTCTATGCCTGTAGTATTCCCAAGTTCCAAAAGTATTCCAAAAGTTCCCAAAAGCTCCTTAGTTTTTAGCCGGAAAACCCCAACAAATTCTCCGAGGCAAGCCAGGAAAAGCCAGCATTCCAGTATTTCGAAATGCCCAAAAGCCCCTCTCTTTCTCTTTACTCCCAAAATCCCCCTTTAGTGCACGCAGCAGGGCAGCGTCCTTCCAGACGAGCCCGCGGCTCCCTCCCGCGGGTCCCCCCGCCCCGCACGGCTCTGCTCTGCCCCTCGGCACTGCTCGGGGGCTGCTCGGGTGGGGAGGGGACGGACCGCAGGTGCCCGCTCCGCTCCGCGCGGATCTGCCCTCCCGTCGCCCGCCCGCCCCGCCGCTTCCCGGCAGCGGCCGCGCTGGGAACCGGGCTCTTTTATTTTCGATCTAAGGGGAAAATAGAAAAGAAAGAAAAAGCAAAAGTGGGAATTCCCCCGCCCGCCACCGCGGGGATAAAAGGGCACCGGGCGGCACCGCAGGAGGAGAAGCGGCGGGGACGACAGCGCGGAGCGGAGCGGCGGAGCCCGGCCGGTCGCAGGTGGTGCGGGGCGGGTGGGGCAGAGCGGTGCGGTGCGGCGCGCTCCTTACCATGGGACATGGTCCGCGGGGAGGGGTGGCAGGGAGCGGCGGCGGCGCGGCGGTCATGGTGGCGGCTCCGTCTCGCCCATGGTGCGCGGAGCCCGAGGAG
>VXAB01012688.1:177054-237242 GCA_013399175.1 Odontophorus gujanensis | reverse complement strand
CTTCCCTTCCCTTCCCTTCCCTTCCCTTCCTTCTTTCCCTTTTAGAAAATATGTTCCAGTGAGTAATAGCCACGATAACCTGTACCCTCATTTTTTTTTTTCCTTTGTTGTCTTTTTTTTTCCAAATTATTTTTTATTCTTCTGTCTGGAGTTTGGAGCTTCACACTAGGACAGGACAGAAACTTTAGTGGAGCCACTGCAAGGGGGATAAAATTATATATCTTCAATTTTCTAGACCAAGTCTCTTCCCTAAGAAGTAGTTTCAGACATTAAATCTTGGGAATATACTGCAAGACACTCATGATTATTTTCTTGCTTTTGATGTAAATTATAAATGCATGTATGTGGCCCATTACAAGCATTCTGGTAAATCCTTTGTCCACTGGAAAGGTTTACTACTACAACTACTGCTACTACTACTACTATTATTATCATTATTATGTACAATCCCTTCTCTGAATAATGCTAGTTTTTTGAAAGAATATTCTGTGTCTTTAACATATAACAAAAATTTAACTTCTAACTGACTTCTTTGAGAGTGAAAATAAAACGTCATTACTTAAACATGCTTAAATCCATGCATATTAAAAAATTCTTACAAAATGCTCTTTTCTACTGAGCAGCTTCATTTATTGCATGGTAGTAAATGATCTTGAAGAGGAAGTCTGTTCTTCACATAAATATAAAAAATAAGTTGATAAAAATACAGTTTTAAAAAGAGAGTTTACATATTGTAAACGTGGACTTTGAGGGCCTAATCCTACGGACATGTGCCTGTTTAGCCCTTATTTCAGCATGCTTAACTTACATGCTTACTCCTAAGCAAAAGGTTATAACATTTGCAGGTTTCAAACTCAGCTGAAAATGGAGCATCTGCACTTTGATGCTTAGAATATTTCTGACTTTTTTTGCATCTGTTCACAATTACTCTAAAATTATTCCTAACGTACTGTTTTTCAAGATCCTGGTGACAAATGTGCCTTCCTTCATCATTCGAAGTGAATTGTTGATAGATATGTTCATAGAACGGGAGAGGAGTGTAAAGGAGGAAGCAAAATTACAGTCAAAATACGGTGTGCTAATGAAAGGTATCCAATCAA
Organism: Odontophorus gujanensis; assembly: GCA_013399175.1. NCBI lineage: Eukaryota > Metazoa > Chordata > Aves > Galliformes > Odontophoridae > Odontophorus > Odontophorus gujanensis. The sequence goes on along the minus strand of VXAB01012688.1, from coordinate 236,142 downwards.
CGTCACTTGGCAAGTCAAAGCCAGTGGTGCATGCTGAGACTCGAATATCTTTTTTGTAAGAGAAAGTGCATTTAAATATCACCTGAAGATGAGGCAAATATATTTCATAATAAGAGCAGTATACAGATACTGTATTTTTTGCTTCATTTGAAGCATCTTAAAGGGCTCACTTTGAAACAGTGAATGGGTGTGTGGGTGCTTGTTCTGTGGTGTTTGAGACCTTCAGAGTCTGATTTATACTCTTTTCTTCAGCAAAGATGACACCACAGGTTCTCAAAGTTATCACTTGGCCTGAAATGAAAATATGTGAAGAGCCTTAAATTGTTCTAACCTACAAAAATGGTCTAAATTCTGACATAAACTCTAAAACTAAGAAGAAGAAGGGTTTGATCAATAGCAGCTTTTTAATTATTTTATATGACATTCAGAATTTTTTCTCAAAATATTCAACAGCTGAATTTTCTGAAATGATGGTAAACGACCAAAGCTAAATGTGATCTCCCAAACTCTCCTTCCCTCACATCACAATTACTCCACTTTTAGTAAGATGTGATTTTGGAAAAATTCTAGAATGCACCACTTTTCTTACAAGGTTTGAGTCTCTTTAAAGGTAGAATCCTATAAAACAGGTTCCCTGAATCAGCAGTTTTTAGATTCATCTTCTCTAGAAATATTGAAGAAATATACTCTGCTCCTCTTATCTCTCATCCCTGGTTTGTTTGATTTCTGGGCTATACAGTTTTGGGAGGAAAAATACTTTGCTATTAATTCACATTCCATTTTACTGCTGGTTTTATTCAATGTATGGGTCATGAGAAGTTGTGGCATTTTCAGTGTGTGTCACACCCAGTGTTGTCTGTTATCTTGTTTGAAGCAGATGATGCAATTTGGTGCCTTTTCCCGTGTATGGCTAAGATTAGGGCATGGCTGTGAGCAAGCCAGCAAAAACGTGTCTAGGTAAGACCACATGACTATGACACTTAAAAGGGACAAGTGCATGTTGCAGTGGGATGAATGTGGGCTTCTGTGAGTTTTTTCCCTTACTGGCAGCCCATGCTCCTAAATCAGGAGTGGCTTTAGAAAGCTGTGGAGCTGATGCATTTTATTCCATGGAGACAGAGTCCTGTAGATATCATGATATCATATGCAACATCTTCAGTTGCTTTGTAGGAGCACACTATAAAGTGATCCCAGTGCTGCAGTGTTTTCATACTTCTTTTAAGAACCGTTAAGGCATTACTTTTACTTCTAGAGCACCCATACTTAGGGTACTCCTGGTCAAAACATCAGTCTCAAATCTATGTTGCAGCCTTCTTGCAATTATTCTGCTGCAACTCAGGATTCCTTGTCCCCTGGTCTACTTAAAGGGGTCTTGTCTGAATGTAAACACTACCCAGTGTTGCTTGTAACACAGCATGTAAATCTGGGCAAAAAGTTTTTTCCAGTGCTTAACTAGCAGATCAAAACCTCAAGGATCTGCTTTCATGCGTTTGGAGTAGGACACTAGGGAACTGTCTGGACAGCTTTGTCTTGCTGGAGATCCTAGGGCAGAAGCTCAAATTTCGGTCCCTTCCATTTCCCTGGCATGTAATCCTTTCCTCCTCTCTAGGAAGAGCCTGTAGGCTGTAATCAGAGCTAACCATTATTATTAGTTTGGCAGTGAAAAGATACGAGACCTTCCTGGGTTTGTGTTTTCAAGAAAAGAGGTTCTAGGGAAATGAGTCAGAAGACAAGATACAGAGAAAGAACCACGTGTTCTACCTCTGGCAAAAGAAAAGAGAACTCTTTACTGATACAGGCTGAATAGACCAAGCTGCCTTGCCTCTTAGAACTTGGAGATGGTAAACAGAGAACGTACACATAAAAAGTAGCACTTAATGCAACATCGAATTGTGGGATGGAAAACTCCACTGATTCATAGCAGTTCGTGACTTGGAACACCTTGTATGCAGCGTGCCTCTCCTGCTGCATCATCATAGCTGAGCAAAACAGCAGAAACAAGCCCTGTGCAACACGACCAAGTTACAAAATTATTAAGAAGCCAAGTGTGTCGTACAGAGCAGCATTTTAGTTGATAGAACAGTACCGATATGACTGCAAAGCTGATACTATGAAGTAAGTTTGGACTGAAATATCAGGAATGTTTTTTTTCTCTTGAAAGTGAACTACATAAAGAACAGCATGAAGGTATAGTGGTGTATGGGCACTGCTGTCATCATGGTCAGCTGGACTCTGTCTCTCAAGGACTAATCTCTCTTGGGTTAGGTCCTCCGTGGACTTTGGCATGTGAGTGTACCAGCAGTTGTCTGTGCAAAGTGCTGGCAACTATCAGCTTTTCCACTTTTGTTTGTTGAAAGATTATTAGCCTCTTCCTGTTCTGTTCTTTGTATTCACACTGTTTGGAGTCCATGTTCCCCATGTAACAAGCATCCTATACTCATCTAAAAGCCACCTGAGAAAGGATCCTGGAATGATCTGAAAGCAGGCCCTGGAATCAGGCTCACATTGCTGGAAATCTGCCTCTCATTAACTCTGTCATAAGTTGTCTTACTATCCGTTGATCTGCAAATAATCCTTCCATTGCCAATGAACTCTACATCCTCCAGTGAACTTTCAAGCTTACCTAAATCCAAGATGGAGGTCTAATACTCAGGCAGTCCAGAAATTGAGGAGAAACATCCTTCTGATCCCTGCCCAGGAGATGTTTCCAACACGAGCTTCAGAAAGCAATCAAGGCATTTTCTTTGAGACATCAAATAAAGAAGCAAATGAGATGCCTTCAGTGGGATACCTATCTCCCAGATCCTCCAGGTGCTGATGAAATCTGTTCTACTTTTTCTAGNATGTATGGGTCATGAGAAGTTGTGGCATTTTCAGTGTGTGTCACACCCAGTGTTGTCTGTTATCTTGTTTGAAGCAGATGATGCAATTTGGTGCCTTTTCCCGTGTATGGCTAAGATTAGGGCATGGCTGTGAGCAAGCCAGCAAAAACGTGTCTAGGTAAGACCACATGACTATGACACTTAAAAGGGACAAGTGCATGTTGCAGTGGGATGAATGTGGGCTTCTGTGAGTTTTTTCCCTTACTGGCAGCCCATGCTCCTAAATCAGGAGTGGCTTTAGAAAGCTGTGGAGCTGATGCATTTTATTCCATGGAGACAGAGTCCTGTAGATATCATGATATCATATGCAACATCTTCAGTTGCTTTGTAGGAGCACACTATAAAGTGATCCCAGTGCTGCAGTGTTTTCATACTTCTTTTAAGAGCCGTTNATGAATGTGGGCTTCTGTGAGTTTTTTCCCTTACTGGCAGCCCATGCTCCTAAATCAGGAGTGGCTTTAGAAAGCTGTGGAGCTGATGCATTTTATTCCATGGAGACAGAGTCCTGTAGATATCATGATATCATATGCAACATCTTCAGTTGCTTTGTAGGAGCACACTATAAAGTGATCCCAGTGCTGCAGTGTTTTCATACTTCTTTTAAGAACCGTTAAGGCATTACTTTTACTTCTAGAGCACCCATACTTAGGGTACTCCTGGTCAAAACATCAGTCTCAAATCTATGTTGCAGCCTTCTTGCAATTATTCTGCTGCAACTCAGGATTCCTTGTCCCCTGGTCTACTTAAAGGGGTCTTGTCTGAATGTAAACACTACCCAGTGTTGCTTGTAACACAGCATGTAAATCTGGGCAAAAAGTTTTTTCCAGTGCTTAACTAGCAGATCAAAACCTCAAGGATCTGCTTTCATGCGTTTGGAGTAGGACACTAGGGAACTGTCTGGACAGCTTTGTCTTGCTGGAGATCCTAGGGCAGAAGCTCAAATTTCGGTCCCTTCCATTTCCCTGGCATGTAATCCTTTCCTCCTCTCTAGGAAGAGCCTGTAGGCTGTAATCAGAGCTAACCATTATTATTAGTTTGGCAGTGAAAAGATACGAGACCTTCCTGGGTTTGTGTTTTCAAGAAAAGAGGTTCTAGGGAAATGAGTCAGAAGACAAGATACAGAGAAAGAACCACGTGTTCTACCTCTGGCAAAAGAAAAGAGAACTCTTTACTGATACAGGCTGAATAGACCAAGCTGCCTTGCCTCTTAGAACTTGGAGATGGTAAACAGAGAACGTACACATAAAAAGTAGCACTTAATGCAACATCGAATTGTGGGATGGAAAACTCCACTGATTCATAGCAGTTCGTGACTTGGAACACCTTGTATGCAGCGTGCCTCTCCTGCTGCATCATCATAGCTGAGCAAAACAGCAGAAACAAGCCCTGTGCAACACGACCAAGTTACAAAATTATTAAGAAGCCAAGTGTGTCGTACAGAGCAGCATTTTAGTTGATAGAACAGTACCGATATGACTGCAAAGCTGATACTATGAAGTAAGTTTGGACTGAAATATCAGGAATGTTTTTTTTCTCTTGAAAGTGAACTACATAAAGAACAGCATGAAGGTATAGTGGTGTATGGGCACTGCTGTCATCATGGTCAGCTGGACTCTGTCTCTCAAGGACTAATCTCTCTTGGGTTAGGTCCTCCGTGGACTTTGGCATGTGAGTGTACCAGCAGTTGTCTGTGCAAAGTGCTGGCAACTATCAGCTTTTCCACTTTTGTTTGTTGAAAGATTATTAGCCTCTTCCTGTTCTGTTCTTTGTATTCACACTGTTTGGAGTCCATGTTCCCCATGTAACAAGCATCCTATACTCATCTAAAAGCCACCTGAGAAAGGATCCTGGAATGATCTGAAAGCAGGCCCTGGAATCAGGCTCACATTGCTGGAAATCTGCCTCTCATTAACTCTGTCATAAGTTGTCTTACTATCCGTTGATCTGCAAATAATCCTTCCATTGCCAATGAACTCTACATCCTCCAGTGAACTTTCAAGCTTACCTAAATCCAAGATGGAGGTCTAATACTCAGGCAGTCCAGAAATTGAGGAGAAACATCCTTCTGATCCCTGCCCAGGAGATGTTTCCAACACGAGCTTCAGAAAGCAATCAAGGCATTTTCTTTGAGACATCAAATAAAGAAGCAAATGAGATGCCTTCAGTGGGATACCTATCTCCCAGATCCTCCAGGTGCTGATGAAATCTGTTCTACTTTTTCTAGAGCCACTTCAAAAAGCTTCGAGCTTTCAAGGTTGGAGTTGATAGAGCACAGCTTGGACGAATGCCTTAGGAAAAAACATGGAATATGCAAAGACAGGACAGGACCAGAGCAACTGGAAAACAAACTTATTAGTTAATCAGGTATTCTTTCCATCCCTCTTCAGCCATGCACTCAGGGCGTGCACCGAGGATGCATGCCCTGATATGCCAGCCTGAGAGTGCTGAGAATGAAGCACTCTCACAGGTGGCTGGTATTCAGAGGGAACTGGGGTGTGACACCCTTCCCATCCCAGTTTTCAGGATCTGGGCACAGAGATACAACACTGAAAATCATAAATATGACTGATTTATATTTTCAGTAAAATAGTTTCCTAGGAAAAAAAAACAAACAAAAAAAACAACCAGCAACCCATTAAAAAAAAACAACAAACAACAAACAAACAAAAACCCCAACAAATAGGAAGAAAGTGGGGCAGACCTTACTTTAACTTTCACTGTACTACACCAACTAAGAAGGGGTTGGAGATCATCTTTGGATGGACTTTACTTTTTTTCTAGCCAGCTCTCCATAAGTAGCCTGCCAGAGGAGTAGCCTGGTAATAAAACACTTCTGCAGAGGAAGAGTGAGACACAGATGAAAGTGTGGCTGTTGTGGCAGGAGATGGAACTGGTGGCTGGGTGGGATAGAGGTGGGGTCAGTTCATGATGTGACTGTGCTGACAAGCCACAGGGGTAACAGCTGAGACTTTATGTTTAGCAGGTGACAGAGTTGCTGCTCAGCACTTTGTCTTCCTGTAGCTCATTGGCATTGCTGTATTTGGAAAAAAAGCAAGTAAAGCAGCTGTTTAAAAATAAAATTATATAAACGTGTAGTGTTGGCTTGGTATCATGGGTGTCATCCCCAGCCAGTTCCTGCATAGGTTTTTGCTTGGTAAATGCATCTCCACGTTTGTCTGCTAATTGGAGGAACAGGACAGGAGCTGTAAGATGGTAATAACTGATGTCTCTCAATCGGGTAGTTCTCTGTGTATTGCTCTGGAGAAGTTTTGGTTGTGCTACATGAGGAGAATGCCAAACCATCTATTGCTGGCAGTACTTGTAACAGATAAACAAAATGTTAAGTCAAGTTTGAGATGTACTCAAAGAAGAAACAGGTTGATAAGGGTTTACTAGCATGGATAGTATGAGAAGGTGCTTCTTCTGCACTCTTTTAAGGAGAACATAGTGTTCTCTGGCACAAGGCTATAGACTAGGCAGTCTGGAAAAGCTAAAGGTGAAGTCAGAGATGGAGGATACTTTGGTTCCAAGGGAATCAAATTAATAGGATCCCTTGATCACTAAGGGAAACCTGGCTACTGGTTCTCCCAGCAGTGTTCATGCTTTTCAAAAATAAATAGTCAATTTCTTAAAATTAGGAAGTACTCCTAGAAGTGAGAACTGGGAATTGTAGCAATTTATATTATTAAAGGAAAATTCTGTGATAATCACTGATGAATTAAAGGAGATAAATCAAATCATACATACTACATGTACCGGAACTGTGATTAAAGCATGTTTCATTAAGACTATTGACTCTAGCTTCTATCATTTTCACTCAGAAGGTGGTGACGCCCTGGAACAGGTTGCCCAGAGAGGTTGTGGATGCCCCATCCCTGGAGGCATTCAAGGCAAGGCTGGATGTGGCTCTGTGCAGCCTGGTCTAGTGGTTGGCAGCCCTGTCCACAGCAGGGGGGTTGAAACTCGATGATCTTTGATGTCCTTTTTAACCCAGGCCATTCTGTGATTCTATGATCTGTGTATCTTGCAGAGCATTCTCTAGTAAAGAAAAGAGTCTTAAAAAAGAAAGATTAAAAGGCTTTGATTCCTGTTCAGGGTTATTTGGAGGGCAGAAAATGAGCTAGAGCATGTTACACTGGACAACAGTAATGCTTAGTTTCAATTTTATGTAAAACTGGTGAGCCAGGTGCTTCTTGTCTTCCGCTCCATTCTTTGTCACTTAATGTTAAACTGATGAAAGACATGTTTGTTCTCAGAATGGCACTATTATTGGCAAGGAAAGGTTTAGGAAATATAAAGTAAAAATAAGCTGATCGACTTCTGAAAGGAAGGCAAATGCTGAAGATAAATGCTTGTTAAGACTTATGCAACCTGCTCACTCTGTCTACCCATGAGTGGGAGAAAAACTGGCATGATTCCAGACCAAGCATTTCTAGTGTTTCAGTTAAAGCTTGATGTGGTCTGTCGGCTGTAGAATATGTTAGCACCGGCTTTTGCAGATCTTCATCCATTTTTGACACTTTCTGACTAGGTGTGCAGATGTCAAAAGATATCCTTCCCTCATGATTCAAAGCTGCTTGCTGTAGGATGGGAAAGACCTCCACTCCTAATCAGCATCAAAAGTACATGGTCACAGCTCATGGGAAGGTAATTAATTACCCTACAGAGGCAGGGACTAAGGAAAGGTGTTGCATGTGATGAAAATACTTGCATACTCTTTCCCATGTAATAGGTATTTTTCCCATGCAATCTGATCACCTTACCTCCTTTTCAGTAGTTGATGAGGATTTTGTTTTCTCTCCCTTTTCTGTGCAATCTGGAGTACAACCAAATTTTTGTCCTTGTAGGAGCGTGAGTAGAGATTGATTTTTGAGATATGTATATATGAATAAAATATGAAAAAAGTAGTATTAGTAGGAAGCCCAGTGTTGAAAGATAGTTTATTTGATCTGCAGACTGATAAACAGCCAAATGTGATGCTAACTGAATCCAAAGTCATGCACCACAGCAGTTAAACCATTGAATGCTGTGGCTGAGTGCCACTGTCACTCAGTGCTGTATGTACAATTCATGTGGTGACTACTCACTCAGAACTACTACTACTAAGAGTCCTTCTCTGACATGAAAAAAAAAGAGCATGCACATACAATTATTTTTTAGCTATGAGGTCATTTCCCTCTTACACTATAGTAATACTTTACAGTTTTGTGAAGTAATACTCTCCACTCTTTTCACTAAGTAAAATGTAATTATGAGATATGTTGTACTAGAAGTCAAAAGGGTTATTTGTGATACCTGTGTATTATTTCTGGTGGTTGTTCAGGTCAAACAAGTCAGTAAGCAAAAATATTCTGAACTTTGACACACAGGTATTGATTAATACTGGGAGTTGTAGGGCACCTTTATTTTTGAATTGAAGTGAATAATTGTGCATCTCAATATCCCATCTTATTTCACATGCTTTCACAGAACAAAAGCTGAACTGAGAAGAAAAAAGATTTTCTTAACAAGTAGGTTTTTTGCTTTTGACCACCAACTCCACTGTAGAAATCAGTTTTGATTTTAACTAAAATCACATGTGGAATGTCTTAAATATATTTTTCAATATAATGAAAATTATGAGTAGGTCTTTAACCAAGAAAGTTGCCTAAACTGAGCAACTTGCAAAAATGAGACTTTATCCTCATTCCCATCTCTAAAACTATGAATGCCTGCCAGACCTTATCTTTGATCTCCTAATTAGGTAGGAGGAACCCACTCAGCATTTGAGAGAGCTACATTACATAATGCTCGTTTAGTGTAACAGATTTTGGTCAATACTTACCAGCAGAAACTTGGCAGTCTGGGGAGGCAGTGTTGATATATTGTGTGGACATGTTTACCTTCTTGTTAGCTACAAAGAATGTTTCGGGGATTACATCAAATACTGTGCTGTGATAGAAGCAGCTGTATTCTCTCCCTGATTTGAAAATTTAAGTGGCTGACATTTGCACATCAAATTTGCACACTGCAGCAGGCAATTGTCAGAAGCTATCTTCAATGGATGCCAGTTCAATATGGTCATTGTAAAGCACATACTTTGTACTTTCAGAAGTTTTATTAACTATTTCTATATATGATGTTTATATGAGATTATAATGCAGTGTCTTCCTGTTTTATGGAACTTCTTAACTTGTATTCTGAAATATTTTATGCTTCATAAATGGACAAGATGACTTTTCTTGGTACTTTGACGTCTACCAATTCCTTCCAAAAGGACTGGACTTCCCTAGTGTGCCAAGCATTATTCAGATATTTGTAAAATGGTTTGCTTTCTTGTAGCACTGGGTCATGAAATAATGTAGTAATTATTGGAGGTAGCTCTGGGAAGCTTCTTTCAGAATTATACCACAACCAAAACATACTGTCTGAATACCACAAAGCTGAAGTTCAGTGTCTTAAACAAAAAACAAACAAACAAAAAAAAACCAACAAACCATTTAACTTTCTGATTTGGGGATACTTTGTTATGCCTTTCATATACTGAATATTTTTAAGTTATTCTACAGTTTTAAATCAGTTACCAATATGCAATCGATGCTGCAGAGTACTAGCTATATTTTGTACGTAGTCTTAGACTATAAAACATCTACAGTATTTACTTTACCCTTCAAGCTTCTTCCTTTTCAGTAACATGGTTATATAAGAAATCAAACACATCCCATTACCCTTTTTTCTGCCAAAAATGGATATTTGTTCTTGTGGTCAGGAGAAGAAATAATAATAACAATAAAAAAATAAACTCAGAAGGATTAGTAACATCAGTTAGAAATGAAATTTCCAAACCTTAGAACTGTAATGAACTTAAACCAATTTTGGAAATGACTCATAGTTGACAATACTTTACTGTAGAGAGCCTATTTAGATCCAGTTAGTATTTGGCTTGAAAGAAGATACGTCATGTAGAGAGTCTTTCCACACATGCTATGCAGTCAATGCAACCTCTTTTTCCTATCCTAGCACTAAGTGTCCTGCAGTTCTCTCACTGGTGTTTCATTCCCCAACAAGTTGGGTGGTTTACTCGACTTATGGATGCAGCTTTTGTGGAAATAAGCAGCTGGGTGAAAGAGATACAATTCTGTGACTGAAGAAGGGACTTTAATGTGAAATTATTCTTTGCTGTGCTCCATAGAATCAATGTGAAAGAGAGAATTATGAAATCTAGCAGTTTCAGCCAATGCGATGCACAAAGAAAACCACATATAGTTCAGTCCTGGTACATCTGCTTCTGTTTTCTCCATGTGGCATCAAACAATTGCTATACACAGAAGCAGAGCTTAGTGATATTTCTGAAGTGTCTTAGAAGAACCGTACAATTCTGCCTGAACAGTTCCTCCTGACAGAGCAGAACCAGAAGTCATAATGCCCTTTTCTAAACAGGAGAGGTCAAAAGTGAATGACATCATAGTGCTCTCGTGGTTTTGTGTCCAGTCCTGTACTGCCTTGAGGAATTATTATAAATAAAATTTAGAAGCATGTATCCATATCTGTGTGCATGTGTGAGTAATGCATGTATGAATTTTGAAGTTTAAAAGGAGTTGCCATTGAAACAGTCTTTTCTTGAGCCCTTTTTAAGCCTTTATGTCTCTCAAAAGAATTTATATATGGGTTTGTAAAATGTATGAAGAAAGTATCTTTGTAGACACAAATGCTCTAAATATTTGCTCACTGAAGGCTTTTGGAATGGCTGATCTGCAGAGCACTTGCTGGTGTCCTCAGGACAGCTGGCAGATCATGTTGTGCAGGCACTGCTCCGGACACAGAAGAGTTTACAGAACAGTGTCTCAAGTGGTTGTGCAGAGCCTCCCATACCTGCAAATGGAGGTGGCGAGCTCAGGAGGTGAGATACAGCCCCTGTGATAAAAGCATTTGAGTACTTCCATCCTAGTGTTAAATGTATGGGAACGGTTGAACCATGGCCTGAACCACTGATGGATCACCTGAGGTGAGCACTGAGTCAGCTGCATTCACTGTGTGACCAGAAGGGGTGGAGTCTGGCTCCACCTCTCCCAGATCCCATTTGAAGGCTGGGGAAGGATCTCTTATGGGAGATCCCTCCCATGTGGAGTTCCAGAGCAGCCTTGACATTTGGTGACAGGTGAGCCCTTCCTTATTCATCAAGTGTCTTTATACCATCTGGATAATCCATATGAAAATATAGTGTCCATCTTTGTTATATTGTGTGGGTGCTATTCATTCAGGGTGTTCACCTTACAGTTAAGTAAGGACAATCCCCTACCCCCAGTGAAAGCACAGCCATCTGAGGGTTGTTTCTTAATAAAAATAGAACAGAGCAAACCTGAGAACCACTAATTTTGAGTGACTTCTATTTGCACTTTTGCATGTCTGATCTCAGGATTGTGGCTTTTTTTTTGTTTTTCAATAGACTTAATTTTCTTCAGAGGTGTGGTATAGTATCTTGTTGTCTAATACATGAAAGCATTTTGAATAGGTTTTCATCAGCATAATTGGTGAAGGTTATTTTGTGCAAGTAAATTTTCGAGATGCTGAGTTTCTGCCTGTATAGTCATGTCTGCATGTTGTAGTATTTTTCAGCACTTCAACTTGAAAACTTCAGGCATAACATAAGGCCAGAGCTTCTGTAGGTCAGCCCTTTATTTCTGAACTTGTCACTAGAGAAAGAAAAGAGGAGGAAGATAGCAAGAACTAGAACAAATAACTCCAGGGAACTTTATTTTGAGGGAAAATTGAGCACCACTGTGACAAGTAGCTAGAAGAAGTAGAGTAGCCCTGTACAAGTTCTGTGTATTGTACCTGCCAAGTCAGGGTTCTTGGTAGGGATGCTTGAGCTGAGTGAGTATGGGTCCTTGTCCTGCTGACTCTGAACTCCTCCTCCAACATCTCATGAAACAGGAAAGAATTTCCCACCTCCCCTGACAAGCTTCCGCTTAGTAAGGGATTAAAGAGCAGAGAATTTTACTGAGAGGAAAAGGTAAAAACAATAAATGGCTTTCTGTATTTCAGTTCAAACACATTCACTGGAGTTGCTTGTAGATGTTCAGCTTATTGCACACATCCACAAAGTGGATTATTTTAGTCTTGGACATAATGTAAGATCAGCATCTCTCAGTATGAATTCTTGGGAAAAAGGTGAAACTGTCAGTTCTGGTTAAAAATTAAGATTGTGTTGAGAAGATATAGCAGGAAAGGATGCAAACTGAGTAGCAGAGACTCTGAGGAAAGAGGGAGTCAAGGCATGAAACAACAAACATAAACAAAAAAATCTTAAATTGTCAAAGACCACGCATCTGTTTGGAGATATGAACTTCTTTCACATCTTTGATTTTCAATCAAGTCTTTTCTTTCTCTGAAACCTATATTTGAGAATTTAGAGATTAGAAGTATTTGGCTATTACATTGTTTCATCCGGAAATAAGGAAAAAAAAACCCCAAAAATAAGTTATTAAATGAAATATATAATATAAATATCTTTCTTTCAACCTTAAGTAGTGTAAACATTTTGAATATATTCATCTTTCTCACTTTCTGTTCCCATTCTCCTTTATTCCTGTTTTTTAAGCTAGAGAATCTCATACACTCAAAATATGAGCAGATTTCTTTCATGTAGTATTTTAGCATATTCTTCTTAAATTGTTTGCTGCATGTGAAGTGCAGTCTTCTAGACTTCATGTGAACAGTGTTTGTTTCAGCTGAGTATTGTTTGATTTTATTCTGTCTCTGGCCTGGAAATATTCTTCATAGGAGGGAAGAGGGAGAAGGGAAAGACAAAGAGAGCTGGGATCCACAACTGTAGGCTAGTCAAGTAACTTAAATTTTCAAATGCTGGAATAAAAATTCCAAACACCAGTAAGTACATGAAAGAACAAAAATAGATGAATTGCAGTCAACAAGTCATGTCAAACAAGTATTTTTGTCTTTCGTGGGATAACAGGTCTTTTGGACAGAGCGGAAGCTGTAAATTCTATCTGCCTTGTCATTATTAGAGATTTTGTTATTGTTTAATATGATATATTCATACAGTAAATGGGCTAGAGAGATACAAACAAATTAATATACAAACTAGCTGGATGCAAGACCTCAAATAATAACCTTGCCACTGGTAATACTGTCAAAAAAAGTAGAATTGATACTGGGGCCCTTGAAAGGGTATTTTCTTCTGTGGCACTGAAGGACGGGGTGAATGCTGAAAATAGTCTTGATGATCGATGGGGGTTTGGAGGACAGATGAGGGAAGATAAAAAAAAAACAAAAACATTTCAATAGGAAGTTGTATAAGACCTGCAGCTAGTAGGAGTAAGCTAGTGCAAAAATGAAATAGAAATGTTCAAATGTCATCTTAAAGCAGACAATAACTGTTTTTTTTTCTGCGCCATCTTTCTGCTGTTTTCTCCTTACAATACATGTTCAAAGAGTGCTTCTTTCTTTCCTGTATGGTCTGTCTGTTGGATCTGCCTTTGTACTGTGGCTAGCCTCATTCTGTCCTTATTGCTTCAAAACTTTTTTTGCTCCTCATTCATTTCCTGATATGTTTTCTTTGAAAGTTCAGGTTGCTGAGGATCTGTGGCTTTGTCAAGCTGATCTGTTTTTTAAGTTTCNTTTTTGTCTTTCGTGGGATAACAGGTCTTTTGGACAGAGCGGAAGCTGTAAATTCTATCTGCCTTGTCATTATTAGAGATTTTGTTATTGTTTAATATGATATATTCATACAGTAAATGGGCTAGAGAGATACAAACAAATTAATATACAAACTAGCTGGATGCAAGACCTCAAATAATAACCTTGCCACTGGTAATACTGTCAAAAAAAGTAGAATTGATACTGGGGCCCTTGAAAGGGTATTTTCTTCTGTGGCACTGAAGGACGGGGTGAATGCTGAAAATAGTCTTGATGATCGATGGGGGTTTGGAGGACAGATGAGGGAAGATAAAAAAAAAACAAAAACATTTCAATAGGAAGTTGTATAAGACCTGCAGCTAGTAGGAGTAAGCTAGTGCAAAAATGAAATAGAAATGTTCAAATGTCATCTTAAAGCAGACAATAACTGTTTTTTTTTCTGCGCCATCTTTCTGCTGTTTTCTCCTTACAATACATGTTCAAAGAGTGCTTCTTTCTTTCCTGTATGGTCTGTCTGTTGGATCTGCCTTTGTACTGTGGCTAGCCTCATTCTGTCCTTATTGCTTCAAAACTTTTTTTGCTCCTCATTCATTTCCTGATATGTTTTCTTTGAGAGTTCAGGTTGCTGAGGATCTGTGGCTTTGTCAAGCTGATCTGTTTTTTAAGTTTCCCTCCATCTTCCTTTTAGATGGTGACTTTTTTCTTTTAGTGAAAACACATATTACTTTTCTGCCAGTGAAATATTATCAGTTCCTTGAACATGGTATCTTACATCTTGATATCCACTGTTCTTGTTCATCTTTTTTTTTTCCCTAATTGGAAATACTAAACTGTAATATAATCACAGAATCGTAGGAGCTGGAAGGGACTTCCCCCTGCCAAAGCAGCTCCCTAGCCCAGGTTGCACAGGTAGGCATCCAGGCAGGTCTTGAAAGTCACCAGAGAAGGAGACTTCACCACCTTTCTGGGCAGCCTGTGCCAGTGCTCTTTCACTCTTACTGTTAAAAAGTTTCCATGCACATTTGTGAGGAACTTCCTGTGCATTAGTTTGTGACCATTTCCCCTTGTCCTATCATCATGCACTGCTGAGAAGAGTCCAGCCTCGTCCCTTTGCTTCCTGCACCTTAGATACTTCTACGCATGGATCCGATCCCCTCTGAGCCTTCTTTTTTCAAGGCAGAACAGACCCAGGTCTCTCAGCCTTTCCTTGTAAGAGAGGTGTTCCAGGCCCTTTATCATCTTTGAAGCCCTCCGCTGGACTCTTTCAATTATATCCATGTCTTTTTTTGTACCAATGATTCTATTGCTTGACTTAACTTTGCACAAGTGGAGGTTCTCCTGGAATTGTTGCTGAAAGTCTCCTTCTCTAGTTGGCTTAGCCACCTTCCCTATCTAAGCTGGGCTTCCCAAATCATAAGTAGAATTTACTTTCCTGCACAACTCTAGGAGAAATATTTCCAGACAGCTATATGGATCACTTTTCTGACAGCACGCTGTTTGTCCTCACCTTTATCTGGACACTTCCAGCAGAGTATCTTCCATTATCCATGTGCAGCCAAGGTATGGAGCATGTAGTCTGCTGGGACAGGGCAGCAGCATCCCTTTTCTTCCAGCCCTGCTAATCTATATGAATTACCCCATCCATTCTTAGCTATGCTAGTTGGCATAGATTGTTCTTGTATTCAATTTCCCATGTTTCTTTCACTGGTACAGATGTCTAAATTGTTCTGTAGATGGATTGTTTGGTTTCGTTTTCTTGCTGGGGACCTCGTATGACTTGTTCTATTAGTAGAGAGGGGAAAAGAAATAGAGAGTAGACATAATTGGCAGATCATCAGGAGAGATATTTCCTTTGACGAGAGGAAATATTAGTGGTATGATACTATTGAAATGTGCATTTGGAAGGAGGATCAGGAAGTATAAATACTGACATGAACCAGTGCACATACTTGTCACTGTGGTCACAGAAATCATCTGGTGCAAAAGGAAGCTAAGAGGCTGATCAGCCTACCAAAATAAAGACAAAAGGGATTGTTATTCATAGGCAAATCTGGAGGCTGAGTACAATCAGAAAGGGCTAGATAAGCTAAAGAATGATTGATCCTGGTACAAACGTGTAAATAGCTTGCAAATAACTTCAGGCTAGGCACTGGAAAATGTCTGTTAATCAAGGGAGAAAATGAATTTCTGGAGCAGCTTCCACTGGGAGAAGGGTTAAGGCTGTAGTAAGTCAGACTTAAAGAGATCCAAAAATCTGCAACAGTATGAAAATATTTAAACAGCCTCCTCTGGCTAGGAGGTTGCAGCAAACATGGTAAAGTCACCCAATAGTATCCCTCAATTCTGCGCTTTAAAAAGCTTCATACATTAAATTCTGGCTCACATACTCACCTTCTTTTGTTTTCTTTTTCTTTTTTTTTTTGACATGAACATTCATGCTGTTATTGGTGGTGTGCAGTAACAGGACAAGGAGTAATGGCCTAAACCTTGAACACAGGAATTTCCATACTAACATGTGGAAGGACTTCTTTACGCTAATGGTGATGGAACACTGGAACAGGTTGCCCAGAGGTTGTGATATCTCCTTCTATGAAGATACTCAAGTTCTATCTGGATGTCTACTTGTGTGACCTATTGTATGTACCTGCTTTATCGGGGGGGGTTGCAACTGATAATTTCCTGAGGTCCCTTCCAACCCCTGTGGTTCTGCAATTCTTGTCTCCCCTATGTAATTATCAACAGGGATTGATTTAACAAAGCTGCACAAATCTACCTGGCATGGTTTTTTGAAGTAACTGGATAAAAAGTTTATAACAGAGTCACTCTCTTCTCTCTTCTGTAAAGATTACCTAAAGGGCTGAGTGGTAACTATCTGTTATGTTTACTCTTTGTGTCTAAGGATTGATTACTCATCTAAAAGTCAATGGTTGCCTAGTGACAAGCAATTATGCTCTAATTTCAATTCTTGTATACAGATAAAATATTGTCTTGGTCCAAAATGATGGCAGTGAGTCTAAAGTTAGGACTGTATCAGAGCTATGGAGTTTTCAACAAGACACCAACATCGGTGCTGGCAATTTTGTAATAAGCATATTTTGGTTAATGTGTGGAAGAATTTGCATGATGCTACTTGCTTTTATGTTTGAGGGCAGAATAAGGAGGCACTTTTTTGTTTGATTGTTTTGGCTTGTTTTTTTCTTTTAATGCTGTAATTTATTTAAAATATTTTTCTTGACGAATAAAAATAGAAAATAAAAATCCACGCAGGTCTTCTCTGCTGTGCACTCTGATGATATGGGCAGCATTGATGCTGGCAGTATGAGTTACTTGCCACTCATTTATTTCAGTTCATTGGAACATGAGGGTAAATTCCTAGTGGATGTGAATTTGCTGGTTGTGAGTTGCTTCATAATAGTGAAATAAGACACTGGAAACACAAGTCAAAAAAACTGTAATGCAATCAAGTTGTCATTTTGAAAGCTATGTTGGTGCTTCTGCAGATTCTTGCTATTACAAATCAAATTCTTTTTACGGAGTAATTGTTTTTCTGAAAATTGATGTGAACGTGAAATGCAAAACAAAAGAGAGAATATAGATATCCATTTTATCATCCTTAATTTGAGGGATGTGGATTTTTTTAAATGATTTTGTCAAATTTCACCAGTACAGAAGTTTCAGACTAGAATTATTTTTCTATTGGATTTAGACTACGTATACAATTTTGTGGGGGATGTGTGTGAGCCCCCACTGTTTATGCAGGCATATCCATGCTGGATACATTATTTTGGTGGCAGTTTCCAAGGGAGCAGCTGTCCTATTTTCCCTGTTGGCAGCTGTGGAGGTGAAGTCCAGCACCCAGCTGTGCTGGGGATATTTCACAACTTCACTGGAGTTTGGGAAAAGGGCAAGTAACCCTCTTTGGAAATAACTCATAAAACCATTTAGCTTGGTTATGGCAGTCTTGTTGATGATCCTTTTTAGTTGGATATCTCTTACCACTATATAGACAAAAAGAAAAAAAATCCACAGCAAATGCACAGGAGAAAATTTGCTTACATTATTAATGGACAACAGTAGTGGTGAGTGACAAATAACAGTAGTGTGCTGCAGCACTTATGCCATCACTTTACATTTTTAACCCATAAGATGTGTATCTGCCTTTTCAAAAAAAAAAAAAAATAGTAATGCAGTTTTCATACATAAAATTGACTTTTTGCAATGATCTGTGCTTCCTGCGAAGTGATGAATGTGTCACGATGTGGTGGAATTCTGAGCTTAGCAAAATGTTGCTTATTTTGATATGCCATTTCAATTTATAGTCTATATGGAATCATAGAGTCATTAAGGTTGGAAAAGATCACTTAAGACTTTCTAGTCCAACCATCAATAACACACCACTAAGCCATGTCACTACCATATGGAAATGATCATATGGAAATGAAGCAGCAAGTTATTTTCTCACTGGTCAGACACAACATTGGAAGCATCTTGTGAGGGTTTTGAGTCTAGATGATACTTTTTTTTTTTTTTTTATCCCTGGTTCTTGTTTTACTTTTTATTTTCCCCTCTTTTAAATGAAGAAAGGGCCCGGGATCATGATGGATGGATCAGCGAATAAACATAAGGACTCAGAATAGTGATGTCATCTTCAGATTTTATGCTTCTGTGGAAGGCTGAATGGAAAAAAGAAGGAAGTACAAGGGTATTATTTTTGCATGTAGCATTCTCTTAGCACAGCTACTCTAAAAGGTATTTGGAACAGTTAAGAAAGGAAATGCAAGGAAGAGGCACAAATATTGCCTTCAGGAAAGCTATGGAGGTTCAGATACTCCTGGGGGATGTTGGCATCTGGTTGGGTCCTGAGTGCCAGGGCAGAGTTGTGGAAGAAGGAGTCTTTCATCTCCTCAGCTGGAGCCCACTCAATGGGGTGGGTGGTAGTGGAGCTGAGGAAGTGCTGAAATCATCGTGTGGAAGTTGGGAATTGCATGTTTGAGAGCATAGAATATATCAGTATGTAACTAGTTGTTCTTAACGAAAACGTTTCCTGTAGTTATTTCTCCACGAGAGGGAGCTAGAACTGTCTGGAAATGACAGCAATGCAGCTTTGCCAAACGCTGCAGCCTCGCCCCATCCTTCAAGCACTCGCAGCAAACAGCTGCTGCAGGGGGACTGCTGCTCAGACACCGGGAACTGTCACTGAGAGCAGAAAACAAATTTCCTTCCTTTTTTTCCTATATGCCTGATGTGTGCTATGTCAAGGAATTACTAGTAGTGCAACGCAATTCTGCTATGCCAGTGCAGAGACCCGAGTGTCTTACTGCCTTGTTCAGATAATTAGCAAAACATGCAGTCCTTATCTGCCTTTATTATTGTGCATATCTGAGACAACAGAGGCAGGAGGCAACCTGAGGGGACAGGGGAACTAGAAATAAAATATGTAGCACCTCGCTGTGCAATAAAAGGTAGGAATTCTTTCTGGATCACTGAGCTGGATCTGTAAACCTGTGCTTCCTACTGACTTCCACATGTACACAGAAAACACTGCAAAGCCTTAAAGTGGGATCTTCTAGAAATATATGTTACATGGGGAAAAAAACATCAAACAGATCTATAAAGTCTGTTAAGAGGCTGATAATGCATTTCAGAATGACTTGGGGTTTTGAAATCATCAGTAATTAAAAGAGACTGAAATAATTGGTCTGAAAGAAGAGTCAAGGATCCAACAAAATACTAAAGCTAAAATGGCACAGACTCCGTTTCCTCTGGCAAGTCAGTGTCCCTAAAGAAGGTCAGCTGGAGTGCTGCCTGCACAGATGAAGCTTGAACTGTGTCCTACAGTGGGGGATGTGAAGATAGCTCCGTTTTCCAGGGAGATTCCAGGGTTAGAGAAGAGCCCATCATCGCAGGCAGAGGTTTGCACACATGAAGACCTATATATACATGAATGAATAATTACTGAAAGTTATTAAATCAGAACCTCAGGGCAACATGTTACAAACCAAAAATCACTCTGCTATGGGCACGAGCTGGAAGGATTTCAGGGTTTGGCATGTGTGCATGTCTGAAAGAGTGAAAGTGCCCCACTTGGAGTTCACTGAATGAAATTGCTGAGCTCAGTGACTGGCCAGTGACTGCTTAGCACAGTGTGTGAGGCAAGCCTCACCACCATTAGACTCCATGGCAGTATTGCCTGTGTATGATATGAGTCTTGGCTTGAGCTGGTGGCTGATGCACCTGATGGCTGGCATGAAAGAGGAGCAAAGACTGGATGAGAGAATCACAGAATCATAGGAGTTGGAAGGAACCTCAAGAGATCATCGAGTCCAACCCCCTGCCAAAGTAGGTTCCCTACACCAGGTCACACAGGTAAGTGTCCAGGCAGGTCTTGAATATTTCCAGAGAAAAAGATTCCANCTGTTAAGAGGCTGATAATGCATTTCAGAATGACTTGGGGTTTTGAAATCATCAGTAATTAAAAGAGACTGAAATAATTGGTCTGAAAGAAGAGTCAAGGATCCAACAAAATACTAAAGCTAAAATGGCACAGACTCCGTTTCCTCTGGCAAGTCAGTGTCCCTAAAGAAGGTCAGCTGGAGTGCTGCCTGCACAGATGAAGCTTGAACTGTGTCCTACAGTGGGGGATGTGAAGATAGCTCCGTTTTCCAGGGAGATTCCAGGGTTAGAGAAGAGCCCATCATCGCAGGCAGAGGTTTGCACACATGAAGACCTATATATACATGAATGAATAATTACTGAAAGTTATTAAATCAGAACCTCAGGGCAACATGTTACAAACCAAAAATCACTCTGCTATGGGCACGAGCTGGAAGGATTTCAGGGTTTGGCATGTGTGCATGTCTGAAAGAGTGAAAGTGCCCCACTTGGAGTTCACTGAATGAAATTGCTGAGCTCAGTGACTGGCCAGTGACTGCTTAGCACAGTGTGTGAGGCAAGCCTCACCACCATTAGACTCCATGGCAGTATTGCCTGTGTATGATATGAGTCTTGGCTTGAGCTGGTGGCTGATGCACCTGATGGCTGGCATGAAAGAGGAGCAAAGACTGGATGAGAGAATCACAGAATCATAGGAGTTGGAAGGAACCTCAAGAGATCATCGAGTCCAACCCCCTGCCAAAGTAGGTTCCCTACACCAGGTCACACAGGTAAGTGTCCAGGCAGGTCTTGAATATTTCCAGAGAAAAAGATTCCACAACTCCCCTAGGCAGCCTGTGCTAATGCTGAGAGAATAAATGGAAGGACATTACTTCAGATAGGAGATATGGCCTTTACAGGGAATTCTTATTTTACATTTATTTGGGCAGAGTGTGAATATTCAAACATCTCCTGTATCACACCCTGTGTGGGAATTGGTGCAGGGCTTCCAATTGTTTGTGCTCTGTAATGGAGCGTTGCAGGAGGAAGCTACAAAGGCAGGCAGCTTCCCATTTGTTTGAAAATTTCACTTGATATGAGCAAAACTGAGCTATGCATATACTAGGGCCTATATTTGGCAACTTTGGTATTGACAAGGCTGAGGACTTTTGGTAACTTCTTAATAGGAGGTGCTGCAGATTGCAGTACCACAGCATTGCACTTTGGTCTGCTAAAAGCAGCTGAGTACTGAAACACAACACTCTTGAGGATTATGCAAAGTGAATATTTGCATATAGAGAATAATATTGACATTTGCATGTACATATTGAACAATGTTATAGTTCAGGCTGCTTTATTAGATTTACATGCTGTGCAAATTAGGACCGATTCAAAAACAAAAGAGTACATGGCTAAAAGTTCTAATCAAGTTCTAATCAGTCAGGTGATGTAAACAACTGAGCATTATATTGCATTCAAACCCATTTAAAATATCCATCCAACAATTGATGCTGCACTCTGATTTTTCTTCAGTCAGCTTATTTTATCAAAAACATCCTTAAGAGCTACTACATTACAATTACTGCCTTTTCCAGTATACAGCAGAGCAGTTGTGGGAAGAAATATATCTGAGGAAGCATCTTAGCAACTTTCTTAATTGTTAAGTAAAGAACAATTTTCTGTCTGCCAAAGGAGATTTTTCAATGATTACTTGTGTCTAAATATTCTGAAATTATAAACTCATTTTCATTAATAAATATCTTCTCTTGTTTGGTCTTCTATTGAAAAATGGCAAAAAAAATAAAAAAAAATAAAAAAAGCTATATATTCACTGTATGTTTTTTAAAAGAAGGGGAAAAACCCTAGGAACTCATGAGCCAGAAAATGTATAGTTACTGAATACTTCTTTTTTTGTTTGAGGTGACAAAGAGCAGAGGCTTTACTGACCTTTATGAAAGAAAAGATCTGTGGGGAAAGAATTTGTTTGTATGGCAGACATGGGAAAGCAGCTGTTCTCATCAGCATTGAAGGGGCAAAGGAGGGCATTTAACTTACATTGCTCCAGTAGCTAAAATACAGTCTCAGTGCTGGTGTTTCTCTGAGGCCCAAGATACGCTTACCCAGAATGTCTCATTTGCAGAAACGATAGAATACTTTTCTGCAATTAGTTTATTAACTTGTGTTAAAGTAGAAAATCGTATCCAGTAAATTCATTGTGAGTGTTTGAAAGTAATCCTTTACTTTAAAATATTTTTCTCACTATATGTATAATCCCCAAATTATATTCTCCTTATCTACTCTACATTGCCAGGCTCTCCACTGATCTTTGTATTCCATTTCAAAAAATGTAGTCTTTTTGTCTATTTATGCAAGAAGCTATTCTGATCCCAACACAAATCTGGATATCAACAATAGTTGCAGACAATCACTGTTTGCAAGAACAAAGAATGAAACTTCGGAATCTCTGATAGATATAGGTGTAGCCCCAGTACTGACAATAGCAGCTCTCTAGGTAAATGGCATGATTGTATTTTGTGATGGGTGATTAACCTATGAAATTTGGGAATCCAGAATTGAGTGTGGCACGTATTTATGTCAAGAAAAATAAAGATCATAGAGAAAGGCATCGAGATGTAATATCAAAGGGGAAAAATCTTCCAGAGGAGATACCTGTTAGCAGCTTGTTTTGCTTTCTTGGTTTTCCTTACACTGGACTGTGTGCCTACAGATTTTCTATGTTGTTGTTTTTTTTCTTTTTTTCTTTTTTTCTTTTTAGTAATATTTATTTTGTTGTTGTTCTCTTATAGAGCCAGTGAAAACACTACGATTGTCAAAGTTATTATTAAGAATGCATTGATGAGGCTGTGGCCTCCTTTATATTATGCAGGGCTCTTGTTCAAAGGAATTAAAATGAAACGTGTAAAACTAAAAAGTGAAGAAGAACATCACTATGTAAGAAGTTGTGAAATCACAATAAAATTGCTGAATCAGTATCAAAATGAAATTGCAGTGCCTAAATTTAGAGCATGGTGGAACAGTAAGCAGAATACCGAGTGGGAAGGTAGCCCAACTCTCCCACACTGAGTTTGATAATCCAGCTAAGCAGTGCTTTCCAATGTTAAAATAAAGCATGTAGTTAAAAATAACTCCATTTAAGCAGTTTAAGCTAGAAGTGTTCTGCTTTGTGTTCCATTGATTTCTGTGTAGCATTCCATCTATCACATGCCCAGTAACTGGTTAATCACTGCAGTATGCTCGCTGGGAGTTGAGACTGGAGTAGAGAGATGTGCAGCCTGAAGCCAGGTCTTGCAGTGGTGAGCAACTGCCCACCTTCCCCACACTGCCTCTGATCCCCTGAGGTGCTACTGCCAGAGCCTGAGTGCTGCCAGCCAGTGTCATTGCCAGGGAAAACAAGTTGGGCAGAAATCAAAAGGGAAATCAAGAGGCTGAGAATGTGGCAGCTGAGCATTTGTGAGTGGTGTGGGATGCTTCTGCCCTGATGTTCAGATAATGATAGAATGGCTTGGGTTGGAAGGGACCTTACAGACCATCCAGTTCCAACCTCCTGCCGTGAGCAGGGTTGCCACCCACCAGATCAAGCTATTCAGGGCCCCGTCCAATCCAGCCATTAGCATCTCTGGGTTGGGGTGTCCTACGTTTCTCGGGGCAATCTGTTAATAATAGCAATATTACATCCTCAAGCAATGGCGATCAGCAAGCAATTTCTTCAGAGACTTTATCCTGCATTGTGCTCTTTCAAGTCCTTAGACATAACCAAAAAGAAGAGTTGCATCCTAGCTTTCAAAAATTGCTCTGTAATGATAGCACAATTCCCAACTTGATTATCACCAATCATAACAGATATAAAATCTAGTCTGTAGAATGAAGGAGCATCTCCATGGTTTTGTAAGGCAAACAGGAGCTGTAAGTCTCTTAAGACTTTTTTTTTCATATGTGCAGTCTCTTTGATATGAGTTATTTTTAAATTTGCACATCTTCCAATACAGTGAAATATTGTGGAATCGAAGTCTATAATCACTACCAAATATCAAGTATCAAAAGCCTTAAGTTCTCTCAGTGGGACTACACGTAAGTGATGGTGGGCAAGAATTGATTCAGTGGTTATCTTTATCATGGGTCTGTAGTTCCTCATTATTTGCATGGCACACTTAGGATTGCGCGATATCAAATGAGAGCAAGGGCTGGGTGGAAGCAGCGATTATTGCATCAGCTCTAACTAGATTCAGTGACCAGGCTAATGGCTGCTCCAGCACTTTGTCTGGTTAGGTATCTGCAAAATTTACAGAATTAGGCCTACTTAAGTTAGACAATCTTCCTAATTGCAGGATCACTGAATGGCTGAAGTTGACAAGGGCCTCTGGGTCCATCTGGCCCAGCCCCTGTTCAAGCAGAGATATCCAGAGTTCCCAGGACCATGTCCAGATCATAGAGTCACTGAACTTAATATGGATTCCAGTAAACACTGTGGCAAGGAGTGGCAGCCATTCAAATCTGATGGAGTTTCAACTGCAGAAGGCTTAATCCAACTAAGACCAAGAACATATGTTGTAGGTATATGTTTTCCTTCTAGTTGAATCAGTGTGATTTGACTCCCATTATATGCTGTAATAGATTGGCACCTACCGGAAAATCAGTGTAATTGCAATGTAAATTTTGAATAAGATATTCACTAACTCGAAGCTTTGTATTTACTATTTAAAGAAAAATTAAGTATTTGTGGTTGAAAATAGATTTGGTGGTGGTGCTTTGGGGAAGATGTGAATTTAATGCTTTTTAGCAATTAGAATTGTTTGAATGGTTAGAACCATTATAATGGCTTATTTACCAGTGATCTGTAAAATAAATTTATTACTTGACAGGAAAAAAAGTATTATTCCTGTATGAGAATAGATAAATTACAAAATATTTACCTCAATTTCCCTTTCAGGAAGGAAATCCTTCTAACAACAGTACAGAAAAATAAAGTTACATTAAATAAGAGAGATTTAAGAAGTAAAATAATGTATCTTCTTTATATAATACTAATGATGAAATACTAAGATATGTATATACATACATAATATCAGATCTGCCCTCACAGAGCCTCAGAAAATAAGGCTTAAAGGGAGCTGAGAATCTGTCTTTGAATGCTAAAACTGGTGAACTCTCTTGTTCACCAAATTGAAAGAATGCTACTCTTGATCTAAAATATAAAAGCCCCTCTATTACTCCCTTAATAGAAACAGAATGGTCTATTTGTTGCTGTTTTGTTTTTATTTTGTAGGAATTTTTACAGTGATGGTATGATCTTGTAACAATCATTGGGCAAACAACAGGACCAACATTTGTTGGTGGCACTGATATAATTAGGAACTTTATAAAACTGTTTTGAAGATGTGATGTAAGAGTATGTGAATACTGAATGCTGGTAATAACACTGAATACAGGTAATCTGAAAATTTGAAATGAATAATTCAAGATGACTTAAAATTAAAAGAAGAAAAAAAAAAAAAAGAAGACAAAGGGCAGCAAAAGCACTGAATAGGAAAATGATAAAAGAAAAAGGAAACAAGGTTTTTCCAGAAGGAGATAAGGGAATACAAGATATTTTGGAATGTATGAAGAGTGACTCAATGCATTGCTTTAGTGTTTTCAGAAATGAAAGGGGATGAATAGGCAAAAGCTTAAGAAGACAATAAAAACTGAAGCTGATTATTTGTTAGCCTTGAATTCAATGGCATACACATTAGTGAGTGTTATTGAAGAGCACAGTTTTAAAGAAATAACTCAATAGCAATGCCTGTAAAACTCTATAAAGTACATAATTAGTGAATAACCTCTAAGATAACACAAAATTTGTTTATTATTAGTGAAAACAGTTTAAAGCTAACAAGCTGCTTGTGTGATGCTTATAACAAAAGGAAGATGCTGGTAAAGTTGTATAGAATTATTTCATCATTTTGTTTGGAAATATATGTCTTTGTTTGATTGCCTACTGCAAATTGAAAAAAAATTGGATAAGGTGAAAATAAATAATGGGCCAAATGAATCCCTGAGTAATATTGAAGGTTAAGTAAATTTGCACGCTTTTCATGAAAAGCTCAGGTCAGTTTTAAGTATAGAGCTATGACTAATGCCACCACAAAGTTTATGAATGCACTTGTACATCCTTTTTTTAATGCAGAGTATAATTTTTTTACTAAGCAACATTTGCTTAACTCTAGTAATAAAACATACTGTCCCTGGAAGCATTCAAGGCCAGGCTGGGTGGGGCTTTAAGCAGCCTGGTCTAGTGGGAAGCGTCCCTGCCTATTGCAGGAGTTTGGAACTAGATGGTCTTAAAGGTCCCTTCCAACACAAATTATTCTGTGGTCCTATAATTCTATGATGTGTAGGACAGTGGGAACCTTGGGGGCCTGAGTGGGCTGAGGTACCCATGGAGTGGAGATTGTGGTATTGGGCTCCCATAGAGGACTGGTGAGGTCACTGTAAGTACCAAAATCCAGGTGCCAAGACTCAGCAGTTTGGGCTGGCAAAGAGGTCATTTCCACTTTTCTCTGAATTTTTGTGCAGTTTTACATTTATCAGGCTCTTTTCCTGTTGTTTTTTATTTGTTAGTTTGTTTTGTGGGTATTTTGTTTGGTTTTGTTTTTAATTATCCCAGCTGCTCAATTTTGAATCTGTGATGCTTGTGAAGTCAAAAATAAAAAGTGTGAAATAAAATGTTTGCTTATTCTACAATATATTCAAAGTAATGAAAGGTTGTTGTTTTTCTCTCACAGATGTTTGTTATAGAAATTGGCTCCTACATTAGAGAACCATGTAGTTTCAGTGGTTTCAGTCTTTAGAACTGAGGAAAACCACAATTTTTTCCTCTCTGCAAGAACACTGGAACTCAGCTGCATCCTCCAAAATCATAAATGACAGCAGATGATAGCTGTCACAGGAGTATAAGTTTAAAAGCCATGTTCTTAAAAGATCTTTAGCGCATGGGGAGAAACATTTGTCAGGTGAGGAGAGTGTTATAAATTTTAGGGTGTCTCTCCTGAAGATCTGACATATGTGGAATGGAACCCCTGTTTTTATGTTTAAAACATCACAATGTGAATTGTTTAAAAAAGTGTCCTATCTGTGCTCAAAAAAAGTTACATGCTTTTAGGTCCTGAGTGGGACAGAAAGCTTATGTATGCCCCCTCTGAACCATTCTAAAACATATTAGAATTTCCAGTTCTGTCTAGACTACAACTTCTTAAGTTCCTATATTCCCTGGTTATAATGTAGGGATTGAGGCAGTGAGATTTGGGTCAGGAGGGTGTTAGCAGCACAGGTTGGCCAAACTGAAGAAGGTAAACCTGGAGGTATCCTGTTCACGGATTGCTCCCTGTCTCATGTTTTGGTTCTGTAAAATGAACTGCCATGGGCAGTACTGTTTGGCAGTATAGCTATCTTTCTGGAGCAGTGGTGGATACCATCTCATGTTCTACCACAGCTTTTGTACTCAGCTGAGCTTCCACTACATTTTCTGGATTACAAGGTAAGTGCTATCACTGCTGTACGCTGCTGAGAAAGATAAGGGAAAATGTTTTGCACATTAATTTCAACAATGTTGATCATTTATGGTGTTACTAGCACCAGATAATCTTAATGTTTTCATACTAATTCTTTCTCAGGTAAAAGAAAGGGCACTTTAAAAGCTGAATGTAGAGAGGTTACAAAGCAATGCTAGCAGCAGAGCCATTTCAGGAACTATAACTACCATTTGGGAATATGCTTTTATACTTTCCTGTGGCAAATGTGTTGATTGTTCCTGGAGACTTCATGGGAGAACAAATGTCAAGTGATATAGCTCAAGTCTGCAATACAGTTACTTTCTACTTTTTTGTTTGTTTGTTTTTAGTACCATAAGAGTAAACTTTAACCCAAGGTATTTCAGAAGTTCTGTTCCAGCCAGTATTTCCCTCACCTTTCTGCAGGTGCTGTTCTTCCTTGGGTGACTGCCAGAATCCAGCAGCAGTCGTTTTGCAGCACATGCCCTATTAGGACCTTGGGCCAATCTGAGGAATGTACAAGTTCATGGTGTTACTTGGCCACACAGTTGTACATCAGCTGCAGTACCAGGGTGCTGATGCACTGTCTGGGCAAAGGTTTTTTTTTTTTTTCAGAGTTATCTCCTGCCTGGGTTGCTGCCCCTGGAGCAGCAACACCAGCCCCGTAAAGTGCCGGAGGGTTGCTGCAGGGAGAGGGCTGGCAAACTGTAATTTCCTAAGTGGAGATGAGTTTGTTATGGTGATAAATCTTTTTCTCATAACTGCTGCCCACCATCAGTGATTTTGAGAAATTTCTGTTGATCCCTTGAGTCTCACTGAAAAAAAAAACAGACTAACAGGATGGGAAGGATAACCTGGCAAAGCTTCTGGCATGTTTGTGTCCATGATTCAGCTTTTCATAAATGGATAATTATTTAAGTCTGTTGGGTTTGGTTGCTTTGTTTATTTGTTCGGGGTGGGTGGAGGTTGTTTTGGGGAGGGGGTTGTTTTTTTTTTCCTTTGCAAACAGTGTCAATGTTTTATGAGAAAAGCATTAACTTGCTTTTTTTACTGCTGGCACACAGTAATTTGCATAAGGTTTGTTATTACTGGCACCCCTAGAGACTTTTAGGATAGTGTAGAGAAAAAAGGACTACAAAAAAACACACAACCAAAGATAGTTGAAGATGTGTGCATGTGATGTGTGATAAATTTGTCAGCAATTAATTTCTTAATAAGAGGCACAATAAATAGAGGAATCCCCTTAAGATATGCTACTGGAAATCCCATCAGTATTTTAATTTCTTGAATGCTCTACAGGGAACAGAATTAACATTGAAATGCGTGTATCCGTCTGCCAATAATTCGGGCTGAAAAGTGACTCTTGGTATACTTCTTCCACTCACACAAACCCTGGAAGTGTTTTGGCTGCAATGCCAGTAGGGCTTTCACTCCACTGGTATCCAGTGCTTTGCACTGCAAGTTGGGGGTTATGGTACCTTAGCAGCAGAGCTGGAACTGGGTGCATCTCCCAGCTCAGGGAACAACTCCTGTCACTCAAGTGGTCTCCATGATTAAGTGCCTCTTGGTCCTTTTAAGAAACCATTTGCTGTCCTGCAGTGTTCTCTCATTCACACACACTTCTGTGCCTCTCCTTTTAATTTGTCTCTTCCCTCACTCAGCCTGTTGTGTGCTGTAATATGGAAGAGCAGACCAAACCCCACAGTGATTTACGAGTGCTTCATGGACGGAGGCCAAAGCTTCTGCAGGCTCTGGTAACTTTAGTAACAAAATACTAAGGAAACATTACTGAATTTTCCAGCTCCCAAATTCATCTCAGTTAGAAAACATGTTAGAACGAGTGCAGTCCTCAGTCTCTTTTAGCGCTAACAGGGTTAAATAGCAAAATGAAAGGACACGCTTTTCATTTTCTATCATGGAGGCACCACTGGTAACTGTGATGACTGTATATCTTAGTAGGTGAAAAATGACCAGCCCACGATGAGCAAACACTGGCAGAAAACATAGAAGCAGACACATAATTCACAGGCCAGACAGCAGAAGATAAGGCACTGCATATGAATTAAGAGGATGTGGGTGTGAGAGCAGCGCTGAGAGAGGGGATTTAACTGCTTCGTTGAAGGTGCAGTTACACAAACAGCTCTTCTGGCTGTATCTCATCTATAAATACCACCCAATAGCAGAAATTGGTACAAGAAATGACACACAAAAACTGTACGGAAATAGCAAGCTTGCTTCCAAACAAAATAAATAACAATCATCAGTTAATTTTAAGTAAGCAGTCTAATTTTTCTTTCTTTCTCAGAATGTGTATTTCAGTTCACATGTACAGACATTTTCTTTTGCTTTCAGTGAACTCTTCAGCATATTCTTTCCAAAACATGAATTCTGGATAACTATTGCCTAGAAATGTCAGCTGTCTCAACATACTTTATGTTGGGTTAATATAGTCCTTCTTACTTTAATTGTATTCCATTAACATCATTATAAGAAAGGAAAAGAAAAGAAAAGAAAAGAAAAGAAAAGAAAAGAAAAGAAAAGAAAAGAAAAGAAAAGAAAAGAAAAAAAAAAAAGAAAAGAAAAAAAGAAAAGAGAAAAGAAAAGAAGAAAAGAAAAGAAAAACACAGCAGAAATAGAGTACCGATATTTATTGATTTCTATGGCTGTGTGCTGTAATGAAATGCAAGCCTCTGGGTAGCAATCCAGTGAAAGATCTTTACGGGCTGTCACCTATGATGTGTCTTGAAATGAGGAGTGTTACAGTTTTTGAAGACCCTTTTTAGTGACTGCAGAGACAGCGATGCTTTCCTTCAGAGCTGAATGAGGAGAAAGGAGATGGGAGTGAAGCTGGGAGGCGTTTGTAGGAACAAGAAGTGGCTTCAAAATGTAAAGCTGAAGCAAACGTTGTTTTCCTACCGTGTTCTATTTGCAGCCTTTTGGGTTGAACTCTCTGGCTTTGTGGTGATTCCCTGGGTCAGCCTGTAAAGGATGATGGAGAGCTCATCTCTCCTGAGAAACAACCTGTGCAAGCAGGGTCAGCATCTGAAGCTGTAGAGAGCTCCTGGATGTCTTGAGGACACAGACTCGGGGAGGATCCTATTCCCTCATTTATTTATATTGCTTTTTAAATAAGAGATTTATATTTCCTGTGTAAAA
This sequence comes from Odontophorus gujanensis, assembly GCA_013399175.1. NCBI lineage: Eukaryota > Metazoa > Chordata > Aves > Galliformes > Odontophoridae > Odontophorus > Odontophorus gujanensis. The sequence goes on along the minus strand of VXAB01012688.1, from coordinate 205,550 downwards.
ATTCTTGTTCTCACAAAGTCACAAACCTACAAGCAAAAATGTTTTATTCCTATGGCTCAGGCATTCTCTGAGGGACAATTTATGAGTAAGATAAATATGCATTGTTCATACCTCAGGCTGCCAAGCTCTGGGCCACTTAGATGAGCTTTATAGAAGCAGCTGATTGTACTTTAGGTTTGTAAGGCTAGTCTGGGTTTCCTGCTTATCTATTTAATTTAGCTGCCCTTAATGTCATGTGCGTATGTCCTGGTGCAGTAGTACTGTATTACAAGCCATTTAGCTTTTATGCTGAAGAAGCTTGCAATCACTGTGACTGTTGAAATCAACCACTGTAAAACTTGGCAGGAGTTTTCCATACTGTATTTCAAAAGAAATTGAACTCCTTCAGCAAAGGTTTGTCTGTAATCTTGAAAACTTAAGGTGATCCCATAGGAATATTTTGTTCCATGGGCTTTGTTCGAGCACTGAAGTAGCACTATAAGTCAGTGCATACTCAGGTATAACTTCCTGGCATTCTTTTTTCATGCATATATATTTTTTATTATAGTAGTGCTTTCCAGCTGGACGCACCTAGTGGTCTGGTTCTAATTTAACCAAATGACAAACAAATGCATTCTTAAGTGACTAGCTCTCCATTCAGATGTCTCATAGCTTAGTTTTCCAAACTATGTATCTGAACTACTCAATTTTATTTTTTTTTTGTAGCATGACTAACATTAGATTTTACAAATTATTTATAAAGCACACAGACAGTATAAAACATAATTTTCATGTATAAACATAGGATTCTCAATCAGGATCTGCTTTCCAGTTTTTAAGTGCAATGCAAATAGGGACTGCAGTGTTTGCTACACAGGAAAATATACAGATAGAATGCTGGTTGAATCATAGGGTCACAGAATCATTTGAGTTGGAAGGGACCCTGAAAGGTCATCTGGTCCAAATCCTCTGCAATGAAAAGGGACACCTACAGCTCCGTCCATGGTTGATGGGGCGTCTACCTCCTCTCTAGGCAGCCTGTTCCAGTACCTCACCATCCTCACTGTAAAAAACTTCTTCCTTATATGCAATCTAAATCTCCTCTATTTTCATTTGAAACTGTTTCCCCTTTTCCTATCACAACAAAGTCTGTTAAAGTCTGTCCACTTCTTTCTTACAGTCACCCTTTAGATACTTGAACGCCACTATCAATCAACTCTGTCTGAGCTCTCTAAACTCTACTCTGTCATATTGTACTCCTGCATTTCACGGATGGGAGGGAAAGCATGAGTAGCACAATAAATTCTAGAGCAATGTGTGTTCATTCACCTGAATGAAGTGATTTCAACACAATTTTGCAATGGATATATCTATGGCTTGTTTTGTATCTTCCAGTCACGGTGCTTCTTTTCTTTGTACTATTGAGATACTCATATCTTTCAGATGCAGTAAAAGCAGCATAGTCCCTCCATAGCTCTATATGTACCCTTGCCATGAATTCTGCTTATGGAAGAGTTAATTCCTCTTCCTGGAGTTGACAGAGAAGGGAATTCATTGTGTCAGCTGCTAACATCCTGCCCAGAGGTATGAAGCAGAGCATCCCCCAGCTCCCAACCTGCTTCCTAGAGCCCTGCAAATCAGCAGGGCCCTGTTGCAAAGTTTCAGCCTTTCAGATTTCATTGCCATTCAATGCACCACTTAAGTGCATTTCAGACTTTGCATTTTAAACCAGCTCTAACTGCAATCTAGGGACCTGTGTAACTGCACTTAAATTCCATTACATGATTGAATAATTTATAAGTGTGTACAGGAAAGGTTAATTGATAGTAACCTTACTTATTTGGATATCAGAAATATTTTAGCATTTTCTGATGTTCTGATTACCTCTTGAAATGTCTTAAATTCTTAAAAGTCTGCCTTAAGTTACATAGGAACAGCCTCACTCAATTTCACATCTCTCACTTTTAGGAAGACAGTTCTGTCATTTTTGAACATGCTTTATAAAATGTTACAAGTATGAGCATCACTGCTTTGTAGAGGGAGGACATAGAGCAGAGAAAAATCAAATAACTTAAAAAATAATGTATAATAAGTCATTGAAAAGTAAGACTGAATGTTTGTGAAGACTGTTAACCAGGAACCTGCATGGGAGAGGAGGGGAATTTTGACACCTGTAGTTATGTCTAAACTGGCTATAATCACAATGGGGAAGATAGGACTGGATGGGAGATGGTTTAGTAGGTGTGGTGGTTGATGGTTGGACTAGACTATCTTAGAAGTTTTTTCCAACCTTACTGATTCTAAGATTCTATGCCTTTCTCAAGTGCCTACTGCCACAGCCTCAAATAATTATGCATAAATGGCCATTTGTTTTAAATTACTTGTAAAAATACATTCCATAATGACCTATTTCAATATCATTACAATACTCAGACCTTACTGAAACTTTGAATAAGCTCGTAGGATAACATTTATAAACTATTATGCTTTCAACAGTTTTGTTTTTATGGATGCTTTTAGCCACCTCGTGCAGTCACAGCAAATATGGAATAGCTGCTAAGACATCAGAGATCATTACTTTTTCATCTCTTTGTAACGTATCTTTCTTGTAAAATTGAGACTTCTAAATGATAATGTCAAAAGTTGTAATTGATGTCTTGTATGTAAGGAGATTATGTACCAACATCTGAGTAGGGGTTCCCTGCTTTTCAATATTTCAGACACTCATTTTCTAGTCTCCATGGTTGTTTTGTGCTACAGGAAATGCTCACATTATGCTAGAGAGCTGAATGAGTACAGACCGGGCAAAGAATCAAGTTCTAACAGCTTTATGACATGCAAAAAGACAAAGACTATTTTCATCAGATCTCCCCACAGAAGTATGCAATATTTAAGCTGAAGTTCAATAGACCCAAGCTGAGGTGCCCAAAATGGCAGACTTAATCTCTTACTGTTACAATCATTATTTTAAAAAAAAGTTATTCTTCTGATAGCATATGTTTGAATTTCCTTTCCATTCTTTTTGATAACGAACTCTTGTTTAATAATTCTAGGGACCTGCACAGTCTTTGCCTTTTCTTACTCTCCCAGGTATACAATCTCTTCGGTTGCCATAATTTCATTACACCTTACAAGTGCTGTTTGGGACAACCTTATATATAACATGAAAACTGTAAGAATTGTATAGCACACATTCACATTATACCTACAAGAATGTCAGTGTGCCCACTAATGTCTTAAATGAAATTGTATATACAATAAGTTAAGTTGTAATATTCATGTATAAGTGTTTAATATGTGTCATCAATATTCTTTGTCAGGATCCATAGTCACATTTCAAAGATTTTTAAGACTGAGATAGAGTAATTGATCTAACAAAAGGCATATTTCAGCAGAGATAAAGGTACAAATAAATGTTATGAAGGCTTGAAGGCTCTTTAATAATAGTTGCTAATCTAAACACTGTATTAAATTAAGCCATGATACAGTGTTGAGTCATTAGTCATCAGTTAGCAATCAGCCTTGTTTAATTGAAAACAGAATACTAGTTTGAACCGAATAAAAAAATAATGGGAGAAGAAACACAATTTACACATTGGCAAAATGTTTTTGAAAGGTCTATTAATAATAAAATAAAACCAACCTGGTCTGGATATTCTAAAATATGTGACAACAAGAAATGCTGAGGTAAAAACAAATTTAGAATTACATTCAGTAATGTAGGCAACTGAAACAGATGATTGTACAGAAGAGATTACCAACCAAGATCTTGTAACACTGAGTTAAAGAGAATTAAAGTATGACTAACTTTAGCTAACCCAATTCAAAAGAACTGTGTGAAACAGGCAGGAATAAATCATGCCTTTGGAGGTGTTTGGCTTCTGCAATGACTAGAGAATGAGCTTTAACTGCGGGGCTAATTTCTGTAGTTAGTAACAGTAGTGGTAGTTACATATAATTAGAGGTAATTAAATTAATTGAGAAAAATCCCCCTACACTCTTCCCACTGTGCAACCTGCTGTAGAGAACCTGTTTTAGCAGGGGGGTTGGACTAGTTGATCTTTAGAGGTCCCTTCCAACCCTAAAATTCTGTGATTTTGTTATTTTTGAATAGATTTGAACCCATTTGGTTACAGTAAGTGACTACAGATGCAAATAGGAAGTGTACTTTTATGTGGAACAAGTTATACATTTACATTTGTCTTTCTACACATGGAATATCCCAGCCACATGTGAGCAGAAATGTTTTGCTTCAGTAGGGATGTGTATGAATCCAAGTCATGATGTGTAACTGATAATACCCTGAAACCAAAATATCAAGTAATACTATTCTCTGACCTCAGCTTTTCTTCCTGAACAGTTGGCTTGATTCACCCCACTTAATTAAACATTTCCTTGGAAAACCAGACAGGCATTGTAATTGTAATTCTATCATGAAATTATGGTCTTCAGATTAGGAAATCTAAACATTCCCTAGTGAAAGACAACAAAAAATGAACTTTTGTTGATTTAAAATTAAGAGGAAACTCCATGTGGTGAAATAAACAAAGGCTAACAAGCTAATTACAAACTGAAATTTTTGACAGTATGAAAATTACAATCAGTTCCAAATGTTAGAAATACAACTAACGGTTGAAATAGCAACAATTAAGTTTCACTCACTATGCCAAGCTTAATTTCCTATCCTGTAAATCACAGATGAATCTCGTAAACAAGCAAACTGCTAGAGATGTGATTAATTGGTTTTTATAAATATGGTGGTGCTGGGTGACCAGTTTTAGACAATGAACATGGAAAATATGGGGAATCAGAAAACAAAAAGATATTTCTCAATGTGAATGAAGAGTGATATAATTTTTTTTCCCAAGTTGGATGAGATAGCCTTGTGGATGTTGGTGCACAGGATCTACATTGCGGTCATCTCCTACAATGCTCCTGTGACCATTGCCAAGATTTCTCATACTCCATCTGCAAAGCCCTGATACTGCTGCTCCCACTGTGCACCATCCTAGCAGGGCTTCTGAAGCAACAGAGCTGGATTGTCCACAGAGTTTCTGCATTACAGAGCACAGAACAGTCCTTCCCCAGCCGCAGTCATCCTTCTGCTCTGACCTCACAAACAACAATCGTTCCATGCAAAATGATTCCAAAGAGAACAGCTGGCGGTTTTACCTGAATCAAGTGGTAGCACCCATGGCACTTGAAGAGATTGCATTTGCAAAGCTATTACTGGAATAACATCTTTGTGATGGCAATGGAAACATCACCTAAAAAATTATCTTACAAAGTGTTAAATCTGCTTGTGTTTGTGAAATGTCACATGGCAACAATTAGACATTTTTTTTAGAAGGGTGAATCACCAGTGTGGAATTGGTACTGGTGAAACTGTGAGAAATGGTTTGTTGATGTGAATCTTATTTTCAAACAGTAAAGCATGGTACTTAAGAAGTATTTCCCCTGGAGTACTGAAGAAATCTGCACTTCTTCTTTGGAATAAAGGTTGTTTATTTTTATTTTTATTTTCTCTTTTTTTCTGGTTTGGTTTGGTTTTGGACAGCTGAACGTTAATGTATGCTATAAGTAATGTGGTTTAAAAATATGATTAAATTGATTCTTATACCTGGGTTTACTTCAGCACTTTTGAAAAGCTGCATTTATGTCTGTCTTTGATAAAGTGATTTTTTTTTCTTTTTTTCTTTCTCAGCTGTTCAACTACTGCTGAGTTGTTAGAGAAAATACGCCACCAAGCATTACCATGCTGAAGAACAGGTTACCATAATTTGGGACACAGGCACTTACAGTCTTAGCAGAACATAAACAAGTGATGTTGTTTTCCACAGACTCTTAAAAGGTTTTTCAACAAAACATGCTGTCATTGAACTAGTGAGTGGCCTTAACTGTTCTGCCATCTCTACTTCAAAAATGACGATTTGAATCAAAGACATTGCAATACCAGTATTTTGCTTAAAAACAAATAAGTATTGCAAGAAAAAAAAAAAAAAAGCTGCAAGTCAACCAAAGAAAAAAGGTCCATAAATATTGGTGTCTTAGGGAATGCAGAATTTAATGCTAGCCCTTAATTAATGATTCCAGTCATTTTGGAGCATTTTTAAAGCAATGCTGTTTTCAAACCTTGATCCTGATGAATCATCATATATGAATTCTAGTCCAAACCATCTTAGCCAAAATGCCATTAAACCATTTTAATATGTTAAATATCATTTTTAAATTAGTAAACATCACAAATATTCACACTCTTCCCTATCACAGACCTCTGTGTAAACTGAAACCAAGTAAATTCAGGGTTTGGAGAGCAACATTCTGCTTTCTGGTGCCTAGGGGTCTGACTGGGCTCTTGTATTTTACAGAATATTAGCTTAAATACAGGACTTCCCTACTTCAAATATACTTTAGAGTATAATCAAAAATACAATTCTGAAGATACAATTGTATGTTATGAAGGTTATGGAACAGATCATCTCGAGTGCAGTCACATGGCATGTGTGGGACAACCAGGGGATCAGGGCCAGCCAGCACAAGTTCATGAAAGTCAGGTCCTGTCTGACTAGTGTCGTCTCCTTCTTTGACCAGGTTACCCCTCTGGTGGATGAGGGAAAGGCTGTTGATGTAGTGACTTCAAGAAAGTCTTTGACACTGTATCCCACAGTATTCTCCTGGGGAAGCTGGCAGCCCATCTTCATAAAATTTTTGTTTGTATAATTTGCTTCCTAAGTGCTATGTATACCAGAAACTGTGTTCCAAACTACTTTGATTGTCTTCTATATGATAGCTTCAAGGGGGACAAGGACAACAATATTCTGAAGGCATTGACATCGGTTAAATTAATTTACTGTCTCACTTCAGCCCATAGTACTTGCTGGAAGAAATAGTAATGTGGGCTTTTTATATATTCTCAGTGTAGTCTTTCTTTGGAGTATAAGATGTCTGAAACAAGTTAATTAAAGAATCTTTAAAAATATATTTCCTTCTGAAACAGAGCTGGGAAGCCTGTCACATTAAATAGCATTTATTTTATTCTAAATTATCCCCCTGGTTATGCTTGATACCATACTCTGAGTTTTGAAGCTCTGACTCTGGAATAGTGCTCAGCACTTCACTACAATAGCATGATAACAGTTTATGGACTTATTTTACAAAATGTTTTTTTACAAGGAAAAGTCCTCCATATGCAAATTAAAAAAAAAATGCAAAAAAAAAAATAAGAAAAGAAAGAGTGTGTCTCATGTTGAACATCTTGAAATGGAGTTTCTCATGTTCCATGTTCTAACTGCTTGCTCCATAATTTATTGTATAAAAATCTAGAACTTTACAGTTCTGAGAAATCTCTTCAGCAGAACAGTACCTTTTCCTCCCACTTTTAGGTCATTTTTCTGATCTAAAAATTGCTTCTAATTAGTTCTGCACATTGGTATGCTGGCATACTGTGTTTTTCCCACAGACAGTGAAAATATAAACTCAATTTTTTACTGATACTCATTTTTTCCCCCCAAACCAGCAGAAATATACTTCTGCATTCACAAAAGTATCTGAAACATGACATGCAAGTATCATGAACTTAACTTTTGAAGTTACTCATACATATCTTCTGTTTGTATTGTACACAGAAATGCTTATTTGTGCCAAACTTTGTTTATATATATATATATATGTATATAAACAAGCTGCTGCTGCTTTGAAATAATAATTCATCCAGATTTCTGTGATCATCCTCTCAAGTTCACAAATATATTCTAGTCCATGATGCTTTTTTTAGGTACCTCATGTTGGGGTTGACATGTGTTGGCAACAAACAAGAACTTTACTGTTTCTGGAAACACAGATCAGGTTTTGCAGTGTTTATTTTGCTGTGATTTTCCCTTTTTAAGCATATAGAAGAACCACAAATCTAGGTCTGCAAATGCTCTTTTAAATCAAATGGTTTATGGGTGACTGCAGGTAACAATGTTCATCCACTTTCAATTGTAGATAGTTGTAAGTACACAGCTAGTAACATCAGTATAGCAATGGTGAAACAGTGACAAAGACAACATCTTTTGAAAATCTCAGCATCATAATTTCTGTTAGACATATCCTCTTGTACAAATAAATAATAATAAAAAGAGCTCTTAAAACTCTTAAAACTTCCATTTTAAGAGTTTAAAAAACACTAGTTTCTGATTTTATTGGTCTCGTGTATAGTCCCCATTCACTTGCTTTGAAATACTGATGAGTAGCAATTGAAGAGTAACTGTTTCAGAAAATGAACACTCACTGAACCCAGTTTCCTGGGATGGCCATATGCAAAAGCCTCTCTTACTTCCACAAACAGATTTGATGGCTGTGTGCACAAATCGTACCCTAAAGTGGCCACAGAGGCAAGATTCCTATTAGCAGCCATGAGTGCTAAGGACCTGGCATTCATGCCATATACAATTTAGGGGGAGCTTGCTTTACAAGATTTACAGTCAGCAGGCCGAGTGTTTTACTGTTTGGAAAAGCAAGCTCTGAGCATCATCTTCTGGTTTGGTTTCATATGAAGCTGTGTGCACATGGTTGTACCTGAAAGGAGGCTGCCTGCACGTGGTTCTGGCCCACTGCTCAGGGTGTTTCTGCTGGGGTAGGTTTTGGGTCTGATGGGCCCGAAGAGCCCTGCCAACCTCAGCCCTTTTATGACTGTGTGAATTCAGGATGAGCACTCAGATCCTGCTCCCAGCATGAATCTAACTGGGAAGGGGGAGGGTCAGAAAGATTCATTTTAGGAGTACTCTCCTGTAGTGAAATAAAGTATTAATTCAGGATACCTTGAGTTAGTTAAGCATCCAGCTATCCTCTTCAGCATACTTCAGGAACATGATTATTTACAGAAGAAATATTCCAATGTCTGTCCCCTTTTCTTCGCCATATGTGATGTATTTTATTTTTTGTAAGTATTCCATATCCTCTTTCCTAAAACAGAAGAGAAGCATCCTAAGGGACGTGGAGTACCAATGCAATCAGGCCTCTCTCTGCCAAGTTTCTGAATGAGCACTTTGAAAAGTAACACTCCTTTCCCTGAAACAATAGATTTAATTCTGAGGAAAATTGTGCAATGTATCAATTCTGCATAGGTTTATAGACTGAAAGGAAGGTTAGAAAGGGAACAAACAGAGGAGGAGGACCTTGTGCTGGCAATAAACACTATTAAATCCCTGTAGTTCCTGCAGTTTGAAATTTGCAAAGTATATGATATGTCATTTAGTCACATATGCTTTGTTAGAGTGCTCTCAAGATGCAATGTCCTGGCCTTGAAAATTATGGTAGTGGTTCTGCTTTGAAATCTGAACAAGAAAAGCAGCATTCCTGCTCTCTGCACAAGGCTGAACCAGATGGGGAACTCTGGTCATTGCCAAATCATCACCAACTTCAAGGGATTTTTGTCTAGTAGGTTTTAAAAAACTCCCAAAAGAACATTTGGAAGCAAAAAGGAGAGAACACTATACTTGTACATGTTTTTGTTCATATATATTAGAGCAAATGAATACAGTGCAAATTAATCTTACATCTTTATGTATGATTTGTATAAAGTAGGAAAATCTTAGTTTCTTCATACATTCAGGCTTAAAGAGGTAATATTGAAATTCATGAAAGCAAGAGTTGTTTTTCCTCCTTTCAGCTAAAGAAATAGAAAATAATTTTTGCAGCACAGTTCTTAAAAAAAATAAAAATAAAAAAAAAGAAAAGAAAAGAAGAAGAAACAGGCTACACTTTTAGTCACATTTAATGAAATGCCAATCAAGAAAGTATTTAAGTTTTGTTCTGGTGAGTGTGTGCTTCAGTCTTACTCTGAATGCAGATGAAAATACTGTGTACCATAATGATAATAGACCTACCCAATGTCACAGTGTTTGTCACAGCACTGAATATTGTGAGGGCAGTTCTTAATAATAAAATGTTAAGATGATATTAACAACACAGAACATTTTAAATTCCCTGGTATGTTTTTGAGTCCAGACACCTATCTGTTGCATGCAGAGTTATTATGATTTGTTCTTATCCTTAGGACTTCTTAGGAGTAGGTGAAAATGCAGCTGAAAAATACCCTGAAAATGAAAGGCTTTTTTGCAGATGGTAGACTTGCTCATGAGCTGTCCTTTTGAGTGTTCACCTTTACGAAGTGTCCAAGGGAATTGCAGTGTTCCTCAACTTTTTATGGTTGGTCCCAGTGGAAGAAATAGAAGTTTCTGAAAACATTCTAATGTTGGTGGGTGGTTTTTTTGTGGTTTGTTTGTTTGTTTGTTTTTGTTTTCCCTTGAAAACAAAATAGAAGGTTAGCTTTATGGAGATAGTTATTTGAGCTTGTGTGTTCTGGATGTTTGGCAAAGAATACCAGAACTTCAAAAGCTACAATAATTTGTCAACTCAAAAAGGAAAGAACTTGTATTTGCTAAAAGGGAATGTAATAGAATCTGTATGCTTTGCTGCCTTTGTGATTGTCTCCTGTCATGCATCCAGTTGATCAGGAACTAGTAGGCTAATAAATAAAGAGCATATTCTACTTTTGGTGTGGTCTGTCTCTTGTGAAGAACTACTTTTCTACCCTATCTGTCATTTGTGTTACATATGTTTTGCTAGTGTTTAGTCCAATTATTACTCCTCTACCAAGCCCTCTAAACACTGACTGATAGAACTGCCCGTAAGACTTGGTTTACAGATGATGCTAGGCACTGAGATTTCACTTTTAGGGCCATAGAAACCTTGATTGCCTTCTACTGTATGGTTTGACCTCAAGGTACTGTTGGATATTGATCTGTTTGTCATGCCGTAAACACATACTCATGATGTCTCTTTCAATCTTTCAATTGTAAATTGTACACCAAATGAGTGCATATAAAACCAAAACAACAGCACTATCTCACCTCTGGATACTGGCAGAGGATATAATTTGGATTTTTCATGATATTTTGCATGGAGCAAATTGTGTTTAGTAACCTATTATCAGAGAATCTGCTGATTTTTGTCATGTGTCGTTCACATTAAGAATGTAATACAGAGTTCAAATTTCTCTGCATGTGTTTCACAATTCCCTCCTTAGATGCTAATTCTAGTTCTGTATTTTCACTATCATTTCTAGAAGTTTTCATAAATAAAATTTAGAAATGATCATCTTGATATTTTGCATCATTGCAATGCATGGATGCGCGTGCTCAGTAAGTTCAGCATAAGGACCATTTTTCTGAAGAAAATGAAATCTTGTTGTAAGTAAAACAAAGACATGAAAATGATAGATCCACCCTAGCATGTATATTCTGCTATGGAGTATATAGTTCTGCAGAAAAGTGTGGTGCAGATCAGAAATGTTTCACTGAGTGTGATCTCTGATATGGGCTACATTCATGGTCAGGTGTGCATGACAGGAAAGAAAAATCTTGGTGCCAGGACTGAATTTAGACCCTATGGCTCCATCTCTACTACTATACATACCTCATGCTTTGGATTAAATACTAGAAATAGCCTTTTATTCTCTTGAATTGCTAGTGTACTCCAAGGAATAGTCCATATTCATGCCAAAAAGCTCTCTGCTCAGGCATAGTCAGGAATAACACAGGCTATGGTAGTAAAAAAGAGTGCAGCCATTTGGATGCAACTAAAGTGTGGCTTGAACTCTATTCTTGTAGCCTCAGACTTTGTTTTCAGCCCTCTGAGTATTGTATCCTACTGAGGAGGAGTCAGGTGTGATGAGGAGATGACAGATACTGTTTTTAATGCAAAATTTGATTGGGAAGGAGTTACAAAAGGCAAGCTCATCAAGATCATAAGCCCTATTTTTTAAAATCCATTTATTTCCGCTGATAGTGCTAAAGAAATGTACAGTGAACCCTACCTGGGGAATTGGTGTGCCTTCACTTTTGCATAGTAGATCAGAGGGTTGTAGCTTCAGATGACAGCTCTTTTCCATAGCTGTACTACACTTCTGGTAAGTGGATAGCTTCATCAACACAGATCTTGACTGCCTTTTTCTTTAGAATGTGTTTTGCCAACATTTTCCAATGAGACTGTGAGGATAGAATTTTTTATTTGGAAAATGGGTAAAGGATGATAGATTCTTATTTATAACAAGAGTGTAAATTAGCTTGATCTTGTTCACAATCACTGTAGTCACCAACATACAAGTTACTAACACACAAGCTCTAACAAGGTGCTTTGGGATCTCCTCAGTTTTGATAACAAGCAAGGTGTACAACCAGAAAACAGATGATGTATTTTACCGAGTTAAATACTCAAAAGAAATAATATGCATTAAACAAACATACTCAAGGAGTATTTATGATGCATGTAGGTTTCATCAATGCAGTCCTTTACGGAACTATCTTTAATTTCCATTTTTCATTAAGGTAATTATTAAGGTTTTTCATTAAGGCATGATGTTCCCTTTGAAATTTCAAAATAATAAATAGTATTAAAGTCAAACCAAATCATTGGAGGGAAAAAGAGGTACCATTCAGCTGATGGAAAGAAAACTTTAATATAAAGTTGACACTATTTGGAATTTCTAAGCATTTGGAAATAAGTCTTTTCACAGAGCGGAATGTTGTTTAATCACAGAATTGCAGGGGTTGGAAGGGACCTCTAGAGATCATCGAGTCCAACCCCCTGCCAAAGCAGCTCCCTAGCCCAGGTTGCACAGGTAGGCATCCAGGGGAGTCTGGGATGTCTCCAGAAAAGGAGACTCAACCACCTCTCTGTGCAACCTGTGCCAATACTCCATCACCCTCACCATGGAGAAGTTCCCACATACATTTGTGCAGAACTTCCTATGTTTCAGTTTGTGACCATTTCCCCTCGTCCTCTCACCACACACTGCAGAGAAGAGTCCAGCCTCGTCCCTTTGCCTCCCGCTTCTTAGATATTTATAGGTGTGGATCAGATCCCCTCTGAGTCTTCTTTATTCAAGGCTGAACAGACCCAGGTCTCTCAACCTGTCCTCATAAGGGAGGTATTCCTCACCCATTAGGTTTAGATTCAGGTTTAGATTCAGTGCCATGTACAGCTATAGACATTCATGGCATTTTTTTACTTTTGACAAATATTTCTTAAACAAACATCTGATTTTTTTAAAAAACATCCAATTTCTGTGGAAATATTTATATCACTGAATACTTAGTGAATAACTTGTAATGCAATTTTCCACGTTCAGGTTGTTTAGGAACAACTTAGTTATATTTGCTCTCTTGGGTTGTGTGATTAATTTTATCATGCATTACTCACACACACTAAAAGCAATCAAACCCTGCATGTGTTGTTGTTGTGGCCAAGTACATGCACTCTTTGCCCATAGCAACTTCTATTCTAATACAGAGCAGATCCCTAGAAGCCTTGGGAGTGACCACATAGTAGCATGCACCCTGCTTGTGCTGTTGAGTGTAACAACACCAGGACTGTGCTTTCATTCCTGCCTGATTCTGTCCCTTTGCCAGTAGTTGATTTCAGTGACACAAGTCGCAGATAAGTATTATGCAACTTGGAAGAACAAAATAATTTGAGATGACATTAGAGGCAAAAAATCCCAATGTGTGTGTTTTCACAGACAGATACACATGCTTACAAGCATCTCAGTCTGTTTCTCATTGTATCATTTGTCATTGCAGCCTCAACCTGGCTCTCATTTTGCTTCCCTGACAATGGCAGCTCTGTCAAGAGGCTGTGCAGCAGTCCTAGGTCTTCAGTTGCAGAGAAGAGCAAGGCTGCAAATACTCTGCTATCAGCAGTTCCTGGGGTTTGGACATAACTCAGTAACCGACCTTATTTGCAACTGAGAATTATGAGTGTTTATACAGAATGTCTAAAGTTGCTGAGGAGTCACAAACTATCCTGCAAAGAGCTGATGTCACAATGACTGCAAATAAAAATAATTCCACAGATAGCAACCTAGCCCTTGTTCCTGTAATATTACAATCTATGCATTCAGCTCTCCCAGAATTACTTATGCAATGAGTAAGCTATTAACTTTTGTATGGAGTAATTAATCATCTCTGTGTGTTCCTTGAGTGATGTTGCAATCTTTTTGCCCTGTAATTAGGATTTGGCAGGGTAGTGATAACTATTAAGGGAAATCAGTTTGCTGAGTACTGGAGGTAGGAACAAAGTTGCTCTTTTGGCTTGCAACTGTGATGTTACAAATGAATTTTGTTTTCTTGGAAGGCTTACTCTATCTGTGACAATACCCATACTACTCGATCAAAGGTGGCCTTCCAATAGAGATTTGAAAAATATTCGTAAAATTCTCTAAATAAAGTAAATACATTAGTACATTTACTTCAGTAGTTCCTGCAGTTGAAAGCAGTAGTCATCCCTGCATGATCTCGTTTGCTCTGACTCCTGGATACTTCTAATTGCAAGCAACTGGCAATGATTCACATTGGCTGACATAAGTTAATGCGTGTCTGTAGTTCAACACAGTGTTAAGAGAAACGTTTCTGCTTAAGATACTTTGATGAATGAGAGGTAAAACAAAGTTACTTGAGCTCATTAGCAGTGTTATAAACCGGAGAGTCCCAGCCTACAGCTTCTGAAACCTTGGTACTTCACTTTCTGCAGATGCATTTTCTTCCTCAAGAGCGTACGGAAAGTGGAACAGTGATCTACTTTTTTGTTTTCTTTGCCTGAGGATCAGCAAGTTTGGGTTGTAACCACTGCAGGGACATGCACAGAGTATGTTTTAGAGGCCGTTAATATAGTTATTGAATAGATTTTACTAAAGCAAGTCCAAATACTGCATCAGGCAGTAGCATGATTTTACCTCACTTCTTTGAGATGTCTTAGTTACATACCACATTCCCCAAGATCCACATCAAAGTATCATGTATTATTGTCGTGTCATTTAACTAGCTGCTAGGCATTACACACACATACACATGTATGTACAATTCTCAGTTTAAATTGGATTTTCAAAGCATTAAAGATGATATCAAATAGTAATAGTGGATACTTAGTGGATACACTTGGATCTAACAAATCTGTTGAGACACTGTTCTTTATTGGATGAAATTCTAGGAAGATTAAATTGAACCACAGAAGGAAATGGGAGGGCAACTGATGAGCAAGTAGTGGTAGAAGAACATTTAACCAAAATGTACAAGCAGGAGAAGAGTAAACAGGAGCAGAAGAAAAGGCTGTTTGCCTGCTGGAAAAGTAATCGCTTTAGTGTTTTAACAATTGAGACCCTAGAAACATCAACTGGCACCTGTCCAGTGATTCTACAAAACATATCTGATGTTGAATATCAGTTTTGATTGCCCAAGTTAAGATGAAACAAAATTTGAAGAATACATGTTTTATGGTACCTGCATGAGAAATCCCTCAAGACTGCAGGTGACCATGCCTGAAGTATCTTTGAGTTTTGAGGTAGACATTAAGCCATCTTAAATGGGAGTATGAAGGTTCCTCTTAACTTCCATAAGCTTGTTTATGTTTGCAGAGCTTTCTTCCTCTCCCCAACATTCCTCCATTTCCTCTTGAATTGATGGGGAAGATATGGGTCCCCAGTAAGTAAAATTAACAAATTAGTGAGGATTGCTGCTGAGCCAAAAAATGGGATGGTAAATCACCGCTGGTAATTTGGTTAGAAAAAGGATTTTGCTCAAAGAAACAAAATCTACATTGTTGCAAACTGATTCAGATGCATATCTGAGCAGTGTCATAATCTGGGGTTAATTTTTTTTTTCTTACAAATACCCTGTTTTGACTCTTGGACCTGTTTATAAATAAGCAGTGGATAGAAGAAAGTAGATGTCAGATATCAGATAGCTAGTAAGATGTAAATTTGTATTCTGCTCTTGCAAGAACCAGTACTGTCAAAAAAGTTGTTAAAATCTCCTGACAGTGATTTTTCTCTGTCAGTGCAAATGGTTTATAAGAGCATCTGATTCTTATTGATCCATGAATAGATCAGTCTCTGTTCTGCACTGGTTTGAAGATGTTATAGATTGCTTTGGAACTGAGAAAGAAAATAATCTATTGAAACTAATGCTTTGTAAAACACTTTCAAAAGAATAAAGAGTAGCTTCCCATCCAACTTCTGTATATATATATTTTAAACAGCAAAGCTATGGTAATTTGATTAACATCATATACATCATATACTAGATTTTCTGCTGCCTTATTTTAATAGAAACAGTTATCTCACATCTAGACAACTCATCTATCTGGAACATAGTGTTGGTTGTGAGGTTTGAGTGTCATGAACAGTTCACTCACCTACTCAGTATCTAGCAGTGCATTTGGAAGACAACAGTTTGAGTTAAAGCCTGTTGCCACTCATCACAGACAAAGCAAACTAGACTGTGAGAGCTGAGGAAACTAGTTTTAGAGGCGCTCTGAACAGAGCAGATGAAGAATTTTAGTGTCTAGTTGCGTTAAAGAGATTTGCACTGGGGTAAAAAACCCTCAGGAGCAGGCAGGTAGAAGCTGTCTGCAGTGGGTGAGAAAATTACTATTTTAACAGAGCTGGGCATGCATTTCTTTCCCTTCCTCATGACCTTTTCTATCTGATACGTTGTTATTCATCAGAGTCACCAACTATGACTCAAACATCTTCCCAAAACACATTAAAGAAAGTGGTATCACAGATATCAGGGTTTTGTTCCTTTGAAACAGCAACTGTTCATTTCTCAAGTTTCTCAGGAGTGTACAAAACTCTAAAAAATGGATCCACCTCTCTCCAACACATATTCTGTCTGGCTTAGTTTTCTATTTCCATATTTTCCGCTTGAGAAGCAGACCCTTTTCTTGAAGGGATCTCTTCTTGAATAGATCATAGAATGGTTTGGGTTAGAAGGACCTGTAAGATCATCTAGTTCCAACCCCTTGCTATAGGCAGGGACACCTCTCACTAGACCAGGTTGCACAAAGCCCCGCTCAACCTGGTCTTGA
The DNA here is from genome assembly GCA_013399175.1 of Odontophorus gujanensis. Lineage (NCBI taxonomy): Eukaryota > Metazoa > Chordata > Aves > Galliformes > Odontophoridae > Odontophorus > Odontophorus gujanensis. The sequence goes on along the minus strand of VXAB01012688.1, from coordinate 188,663 downwards.
ATGCTTCTAGGGAGGGGGCATCCACAACCTCACTGGGCTGCCTGTTCCAGTGTCTCACCACCCTCACAGTAAATAATTTATACCTTATATCTAGTCTAAATCTACCCTCTACTAGTTTAAAACCATTTCCCCTTGTTCTGTGGCTACACGCCCTTATAAAAAGTCCCTCCTCAGCTTTCCTATTGGCCCCTGTCAGGATAGATAAGGCTTGAAAATCAGACAGCCTTGCATCTATCATATTCTTTTCAAGCTACGTGGTAGAAAAAGTCATTTGTATGTAGTGCAGATGACTTGCTTCTTTTTGCTACTGTTGTTCATGACATAGCTGATAGTCATACCCAGCAAATGCGATTATGTTTTGTACAAATATGGTATAACCAAACTTGTAAGGTTGCCATGAGGGCACAGTACTACTGGTTCTAGTTTGGAAAGTCTGACTGATTTAGATGCAAACATACGTGATTGTCACTTCATTAAAAGCATCAAGACAGGAAATAACAAAAGCATAGTCACATCACAGCCAGAGCTGGAGTTTTAGTCATCCTCAGTCTCTAGCTCCTGGTGAGTTTTTTTTTCTTCTTTCTTTCCTATTATCAAAGCCAAATCAAAATTCCAAGAAAAAAAATAAGGATTTGATTATTTTTTTCATACTTTCCTTGTGAACACGTTATGATTCAGTGTGTGTCTTTGTAACCATTTGTAATCTCTCCATTGATCTGTTTTAGATGTCATCACAAGTACCAAATGTCAGCTGTCTCAAACATACTTCTCTCTCAGGTTAAAAAGAAATCTGCAATGGATAATAGCCTGGATGAAAAATAAAAGAATTATAGGCCTCTGTAGGGGAAAATTCTATTATATTACAATGAGAAAATGAAAATATATTGCCAATACCTGGTGTGGAATACAGAAGAATTAGATAGCACCTGAGTGGAAAAAAAAAAGTTATTAAAGGCTCAGAAAAACAAAAAAACAACAAAAAAAATCCACCTTATTTTCTTATTTTTCTTATTTTGCCATATCTTTGTGAAACATAGCAATATACCAAATTAGAGGGCACTAAATGAAGATCAATAAGAGGAGTGCTATAAACCATATGTGAATGTGGCTGTACTTGGGTGCTTGTGTACGAGCATAAAGAGAGAGAGAGACATAAAAGCTGCATTATTTTCCACCACATAAAGAAATGAACTAATAGTCTGGGTGGAATAATTGACCAGAAGATCTTATGAAACTACTAGTTTCTGATATGCCTCCTTTTTCTGACATTATTAGTTTTCTAACAACATCAGTATATAAAATTACATGGTATTACAGCTGCTATATTTTTCTATGAAATACAGAAATGCAAGATATCTTCAGAGGCCCTCATTAATAAATTCTAATGTCCGTCTTTAGTTTATAATATAAGTCAAATTAACTCAACACATCAGAGTGAATGAAGGGAGGAACAAGTGGCTCACTGTAATTCACATTGCTAAACTATCTCATCACAGTTATAAACTATGTACTCCTGGTTTGACATCTAACTGCACTGGAAGAAAATTTTTGACAGCCAAATATTTTACTTTGATTTGAATTTTCAAACAGAAGATGAAAAGAAACACTTACTTGGCCAGAAAACACTACTCTTGGTTGAACTTTTAATTGTTTAAGAATTTGGGCTGAGATCTTCAAAGAACTAGTGTATCATTTTGCTTGTGCTTTATGTTGCAATATCCATCCCTTAAAAATTGTTATTTGTTATTTAAAAATTGTCTAACGCATTTCCTGCTTGTGCAAATTATTTCAGTATTAATGCAAAAAAGCTTTGCTCTAGAGAAGAGTTCTTAGTCACTGTTTGATAACATCTATCTAAAAGATTTTTAATGTTTTCTAGCCAACAAAAGCTTAGAATATTTTAAGCATTTTTACTGTCTTAAATAAAAGCCAATAAGACATTATATTCATAACACACGTTAAAGGTATGCTGTCTAATGCCAAAAATGATACAAAAACCAAAAATTAATGTTCACTGTTCTATAATGAATCCCTTCTTCCCCAATATTTTTGGATGTTTATTTCATATGAAAACGTGGAGACAATTTCTTTCATTCTGCATTGGAATGAAACCATGTTTTGCAATGTTCTACTCTGGGAAAAGAATTTTAACCTATCTAGATCCAGGGAGAGAATTCGGAGCAAACTGTAATCTGTGAGGCAGCATAAGTACTTCCTTTATCTCGACACTACCAACCACAGAAAAGTAGGTCTGAGGGTATTAAGAATGCACAAATGATGACTGGGTATCTTAGGACTTCTGAAGCTCATATGTCTCCTAAGACTATCCTACTTCTCTAAATCGGTCAGATATTTTCCTGTTTTCATGGTATTTTTTATTCTTTTTCTTGTCTCGCTCTGAACATCAAGTATTCATTACCTATGACCATGCCTGAGGATTTAAATGCTGAATGGAGTCTGTAAACTGTCAGACAGTCCATTGATTCAGCTAAAAATCTGCTGTTGAAACCTAAGGCCAAATAACCTTGCTAACCTACTCAGTAATTTAAAATATGTTTCATAAAACCACTGTTCACAGAACAGTTACAGCCACACATGGCTTGCAGTCACAAATAGTTTTCCTATGAATTTGGTCAGCTCGAGAGATTTATTTCATCTTGCCCTGTGTCAGCTGGGTGCAACGTGAAACAGAGAGTAACACACTGCTTTTTATCCCTTGTAATCACAGAATAAGGGAGAGCAGCTACCATTCTTCCATTTGTTAGCAATGACGGAAAGTAAGCAGTCGTAATTTGGACCACATCTGCACATCCATATTTTGTAGCAGATAATGGATTGGGCTGGTGCCAGCTTGTTTGCTAGTGGAGCTCTTTGCAGTCACACTGCCAGTTTTCTGATGCCTACAGCTGAGCACTTAGGACTGAGTATTATTCAAAGGCAGCTTGAGTTTGTGCTGGTCATAAATCCTACAACTGTGACAGGACTGCAGTTGTGGAAAAATTGTAAATGGCTATCCAGCCTCAGCCACATAACAAGAGCAGCTGGATACTGCCATTGTAACCCCTCTCAACCGTATGTGCATGCATGCATTGAGTGATAAGGATCCACATTTTCTCCCTCATTATCTTCTGTTATCAGGTAACGATTCTGTCCTGGAGAACAAGAGACGTGTTTGGCTTTAAAAGCAGGTTCAGAACTGCCTGAATCACAACCTAGATGTCCTTGCTTGAGATCTTTTCTTCCTTCTTCCCATAGACTCTGGCCACTATTGGGTAGTCATGCCACTCAACTACCTACACCTACGTGCCCTATTTGTTTCAAGGATGACATCCTGATTCAGTAGGAAATATATACTCTGTTACTTTCCATCGTTATTCTGTGATCTGCAAAAAGGTTAGAAATATTTTAAGTAAAACTATCAGATGCATTTTATGCACACTATAAATTTTTGTAAGTAATACAGCCATAAATCATGTGATACTGTTTCTGCTCTGCAAATCAGTACATATTCCCAGAGATTGCTGATTGGTTAATGAGTAGCTAGTCTGCATATTTTTTATCGTTAGAACCCACATAAATAAATTGTGAATAGTGAATAGCAAGGCTTTGGAAGCCATGCTGGATTGAACTAGAAGTTTTGTTGCATTAGCACATTTTATGTAGAAATTGTTTACAATTTGATTCACTTTCAATAGAAAGCTTTTGTTAATTTGTGTGTTTTATGGAAATAGAATAAATGTTCAACTAAGAATGTAGTACATTTTTACATGAAAAATTTCCTTGCATGACATAGATACTCTAAGTCCGTTATAACTCACATCAGTGTACTGATTCAAAATCTAAACATCCTTTCTGTGACCAAAGGTTCTCCATAAATATGATTTATTTGTAAATGCAAAACTAACACTTTGTAAAAGAAATCACAGAATCACTAAGGTTGGAAAAGACTTGCAAGGTCATCCAGTCCAACCATCCACCTATCACCAATAGTTCTCACTAAACCATGTCCCTCAACACAATGTCTAAACACTCCTTGAATACCTGCAGGGTCGGTGAATCCACCACCTCCCTGGGTAGCTCATTCCAGCACCTGATCACTCTTCTGGATAAGTTTTTCCTAACATCCATTCTGAATTTCCCCTGATGCAACTTGAAGCCATTTCCTCTAGTCTTATCAGTAGATACAAGAGAGAAGAGGCTGACCCCCAGCTCACTACAAACTTCCTTCAGGGTTATTAATATCCAATAGAATTTCCATACAAAGTCAATGCAAATTAAATACAAAACTTAACCTGGGCAATTTTCTAAACGCTGGTAGGTATTTACGTACACTCTTAAGCAATGTTTAGAAATTTGATCACACATCTGAAGTCTGTAGAATACCAGTGCTTACATAATAACATCTTCAGGTGTGTAATCTTTAAGCACCACTTAAGAGGTTTTCCTTTTAATATTTTTCTTTTTTTTATTATTATTTTTGAGTGCAATGCCCTTGATGTGGAATTATTTTCTCCAAGATACAGTGAAAATATTTAAGCCTATAAATATTTTTCTATGTATCCATATTTTCTAGTGAGATTTTCTTTGCTCATTCATATTCTGTGAAGGGTTTCTTTCTAATTACTGATGGATTAGTGTGCATTTCAGCTTGAAGTGAATAGCTGGATGGAGAGAACAGCTGTCGATACTTCCATAATAATTTAGAAAGCTAGTTCTTTGTAGCTGCAAAACAAATGAGCCAGATTGTACACCTTAACCATGTTGAGACTGAATTTACATGGAACAAGTTTTGTTCCATTACACAAAGAACATTACTGCATGAATGGTCCCATTGATCAATAAAAGTAATTACAGAGCGCAGTTCTGTCGATAGGTAACTGGCAGAACTTTTTTTTCTTTCTAATTACCACCTGCTTCTATTGAATATGCTTTTGTCCTGTAAGAAAAGCTACTCTCATCTGTGACAACTGTACTTCAGTTGATAGCAGTAGATGGTTTTTTTTTTGTTTTGTTTTGTTTTTTTGTGAGATGGCAGAGATTATCATTTTTTGTCAGTAGATTAATTAACAGCACTGGCCTCAGTAACTTGGTTATACAAGATCAATTACTTAAGTAATACTACATTAAAATTTACGTGTTACTCTGTACCTCACTGGAACTGCTAAAAATTGCAATATGTAGCATGGACGTGAAATTCTTGCTATTCACTGTCTGGCATTTTTTAAAGTTAATCTTATCACTTGTGTGCCAGTACCCTGTGCCCAATCTGTGCAGTCGTTCTATCTTCTTATTAAATTCCCATCAAACACTTTTCTTAGTGAGGAGCTCTCAATTCTGTGTGAAAATGAGGTGGCTTCTCTGACCTCCCCTGAGTCCCTGTGGCTTTGTGGGTCGGATGGACCAACACCTTGGGCAGAGGCGGGACCACAGCCCGTTCTCTGAGCCTGCTCGGTAGTGCCTATACAGGTTGTACTATTGTGCCCCTATATGAGCTCACTTGAAGTGCAAAGCTTCGGCCCAGAAAAGCTTACCAGAAGCAGCTTGTCATGGTGAGAGGCAGCAGCTCTATCCTCCCCGACCATGCACTACCTCCATTCCCCTTCCATTTGCAATACTCAGTACAGCAGCAAGTTTTTGATGTCTGAAGAACAAGATTAACAATGCCCTACAGAAACAACTTCTCCTTTGACAAGCAAACCACTGGTCTGCCAGTGGTTATATTCATGGAAGCACGGAAACTAAAAATGGAGGGAAGTAATATGGAATCCTATTTATCAGCTGTGATAAAGAACTGCTTTTTAACATGAGCTTTCTTTTTTTTCTCTTTTTCCTCTTCTTTTCTGGGAAGGAATCTCTTGTGGTATTGTGAGGTTTCAAAGAGGTATTGTGCAAATGTCCCACTGTGTAACACTCCTTACTGTTCACAACAAGTAAGTTCCATTGCCCTACAAAATTTCATGCCATTGGTTAACCTGCCTGCAGACCAAATAATTAATTTTTCCCTTCCTCCCTGTCTAAACATCCCCATATTTCTGTAGAGTGTGAAAGGAAGTAATGAAAATCTGCAAGGATGTAAATAAAATATCTGTAAACTATACTGCACCTAACTGTATTCATTTTATGACAAGATTCTTTTCAGACTTATAAGTAGTTATCTGTTTGTTATCAGGGTCTATGTGAACTAAAATACACATTAATTATAGCAATGTAAATCTAGTGCTCCTGAAATAACAGGAAGCAGAAAAAAAGAAAAAAGCAAAAAAACAAAAAGAAGTTTCAACAGAAACACAAGATTCCTGGGCAAGTGCTGCTAATCTAAAGTGATTGACTTAGAAATTAGGTTTCCATTAGAATGTTATTTATATCAAAACAAATTTACCAGAATATGGATTAACAACTTTTAAGATGATTCTGCAAATGGGCAGCACAAAGTAGCAGAAAATCCCACAGCAGCACATATTTAAAGGTCTCAGTGCCTTAAAACAATATCTTCCTCCTGATGAAATGCCATGACCTTTCCATATACCTATTCCACGTCAAGCTGTCATCTGTAAATAGTCATTGTTGTCGCTGGTAAATTGAAGGTAGCCCTTAAGAACAAGAGGTTACATTGCATTGTAACCTGGCTGCCTGAGCCAGCCTGAATTCTGATACTGTTCAAGCTTAACATTTGAATGGTTGTGGTCGTAAAAATTATGTTAACTGCCGTTGCTATTGATTTAGTTAATTTTCTTCTTGAGGTAGCATGAAAATAGTAATTTTTGGCATATGACAGCCAGGTTGCAATAGTAATTTACATCATGTTTTTGTTGTTGTTGTTGTTGTTTTCTTTTGATGAATGTTTTCTAACAGGGCAGGCAAAACTTTTTAACAAGGCAAAAAGCCTTCTAACAAGTTTTACAGGGAAACTGAATTCAGTCTAGCTTAATCTTTTATGAGTGGAGCTTTGGCTAGTGCTGAAACTTTTAGAAGCTTTTGCAGGTTTTTGACATTTCTTTCATTAACATACTACTTCACACTTGGCTACGGTGTTTTGCCATCAGCACAGTTTCCTTTCCTGAGAGCTCCAGCCTCTTAAAAATTATTTCTACTCCTAATAGGGAAGAGGTACCATCCTGAAACCCCACATTCTGTTTTCTTGCTTTGTTTTGGATGGCTGAAGCAATACCTCCTAGCCAGTGTTCTGTTTCACTTTTTGAGTCTGTTTCTTAGTTCATACCTGTAGTTCTCTTCTCCTTATCTGTCAGAGTGATAGATCCTTTCAGCAGAGCTTTTCCTGCGTATGTGCATAATTTGTCCTCTCTTCTACTTCCTAATTTCAAATGAATTCAGAAGGAACTCTGAAAATACATTACATTCTTTTTCAGAAATTCTTCTGTTATTCTGCATATTTCTACTGTGTTCTCTTTCACACTCATCTTGTTTACCTGCAGAATAATAAATATATGCCATAATGTACTCACTTTCCTTTGATTCATTCTCCAGATTCTTAGAAGTTTCCCTCTTTCTTGACAGAAACTAAAAAGATTTCTATGATAAAGGATTCTGTTTGCATATTTTTACTTTGTTTTAATAAAAAGAAAATCCTGGTAGGTATTTCATCTTGTCTTGCATCTTGCATCTGCTTTTTGTATGACTTCTAACTAGCTTTCTATGTAACCAAATACAAGCAATATCAGGTGAGATCTTGTGCAAAATTTTGTCTTCCTTGACCCAGGTGGAATCTAGTCCTTTCATAAAAGTAATAATTGCCTCCAAACTCATAGAAGTCTTTCAACATGACAATAAATAAATAAATAAACACGTATTAAGTAATGAGTACTTCTACATAGGACTAGAAAAGTTATGATTTAGGACTCTAGAATTTTAAGTCTCAGGTACTGTGAAAACTTCACTTTCCTTGATCTGTCTACCCTCTTTTGATGCAGCCCAGGATACGGTTGGCTTCCTGGACTGCAAGCACACACTACTAGTTTGCATCAAGATTTTGTACACCAGAATCCCCAAGTTCTTCTACACTGTTCACAGAGAAATGTCAATAATTAAAATTTTAGAAACAGATTGCCTATGGCTTTATTGTCCCCAGTCTTTCTCCCTCCTTATGTCTTATACCCATGGCATTTGTAGCTGCAATTATATTATGGTGTGTGAAAAACGTTGAAAGTTAATTTGTTTCACTCATAATCAGGTGGAAATAGTCCACAAGAAGTAACATTTCAGCATTAGCCACTGAGAAGACTACAGCCATTTGTTCAGACTGCTTCTGTTACTAATGTATCTTTCATCTTGAAGTTAAATTACTACAAGACCAAAAAAGGTATGCAGACTGTGGAGCTTAACTCTCCAGAAGCTGAAATTGAGCAAAATCTGGCAGCTTTCTAATTGTCCTTAAAGCAACTCTAAAAGTTGTTTAGCCACAGTACTTGTCATAAATGGGGATTAATTTTTCATCCCAGTGCACTTGGCAGTAGTGTTGTGGTGTTCACTGTAGATAACATTGTTTCTTTAGAAATTAAGACGATGGGCATGAATGTTAAACAAAGCACTTGCTAATATAACCTGCTACCAAGAGCAAGGCAAAATAAGATAGACAGACAGACAGACAGAGAGGTGAGGACATCCCGTACCAGACTGTATATGCCTGCTCTGATAAAGACATTAGCTGTGAAATGATAGTGAACAAGTGGGAGAATTTCTCTGCCAAGGAACATTGGTATGGAATCATGACTTCAACAGGGTTTATGAGGAGCTTTGCTCCAAGAGGATGTCAGGGAGTCTTGTGCACAGGCAGAAGTTCTGTTTGCTGCTTCTAAACGATGGATATAAAAGATGCCAAAATCAAGTGGCAACAAAGAAATTGACCACTCTGCAAAATCTTGCATTTTATTTATGTGGAGAACACCTTTATCTATCTATCTATCTATCTATCTATCTATCTATCTATCTATCTATCTATCTATCTTTCTATTATTTTTTACAAAAATGAAAGATCATAACTTATAATTCTGTATGGTTGCAAACATATAGACATTTGCAATGAAAGTGGTAACTAGAAAACCTTTCTCAGAAGATGAACAAAAACAAACAAACAAACAAACAAAAAATTACAACTGTTTTAGAGGAGAAGAGTGCTACATACAAATTACAGTTCATCTGAACACAATCAAGAGTGCATTAGAGGCCAATTTTTTTTTTCCATGCTCAAAGCTAATGAATCCTACTACTGTTATGCTACTTATTATAGATATTTGATGTTCTTCAGATTTCTGTTCCACTGGAAATTGAAATGAATGAAAATGGAAATCTGTTTCTTTTATCTTTCTAAATCTCCTTTTTAAACATACTGTTACTTTATATCATTTGATATGGGTCCTGTGGAAATTTTTTATGTAATACTCATATTATAAAGGTCATTAGAACCATCAGCATGCACTCAGTGAAAATGCAATGATAAAGCCTGTAGCTTTTGGTTTGCCTTCTGTGGAAGTATTATTATATCCTAGGTGTTAATCTTACAACAGAATCTCTAATTTTTGTTTACTATGTAAATGACACTTAAACACGGGTAATTAATACAAATGCTTTGCAGAGGCAGAAATGCAAACAGCAAGATGAAATTTTGATTGAGCTGCATAAAATCCGTCACTGCTGCCAGACGTAGTTTTGCTGACTTTTCTGAGCCAAGGATGATTGTCACTTTCCGACAGTGAAAATATTCAAATAAAATATAAAAATAAAGTAAAATAAAATGTGCAGCCTTCAGGACCATAACACTGAAAGGAGCCATCTGAACCTTTGAGACAAGAAGGCATGAGGGAAGCCACTGAACACTTCTATGGGTTTTCTAGGAAATGTGATCTCCAGCATATGGAGCTTCAAAATGATGACCTGTGAGTCTGACTCTGAAATACAGATAAGAATAAAATTCTACTAAGTCCTCTTAGTACAAAGTCCAATGCATTTACTGTCTTTCTTATGCCATATGGAAACTCTAGGGAAAAGTAGTCCTTTGGTTGTTTCTTCTTTTTCTCTATGATTGTAATACTGTTAAACATTGTAGAAAGTAATGGGAACTCTGTACTGTGAGGCTATGAGAAGTGGTGTCCTTCAGCTTTTATTTTTTACAACAGTAACATGTTAAAAATACTGAGCCAGAAATATGGAAGTTCAAGACGTTCTCAGTCTGGTGGATAGAAAGTTGTATATATGACTCATGATCCATTCCTTGTCCCAGTGGAAATTTACAGCAAATAAAAGAGGTTTTAATTGAGAAACCAAAGGAAGTCCAGAACAGGACACCCTCCTACCCCAGAGATTTGTGCCTTATTCTGACAAGTCAGGGATTTTTTGCTACTATCTCAGCAAATACAGGAGAAACCTGAAATGTTGGAATTCTCCACTTGTGAGTGAATATTTGGGTTGCTGATCTGTTTGTTTCTTTTGAACTTTTGGCAAAAAGATGGAAATGATCATCTTAGTGAGATCTGTGACTTCAAATCCATGGCAGGAGAAAGTGTTTCCTTCCTGCACAAAGCTTTGGATTTAAACTCTGGATAAAAGTAAAGGACACCAACTCTCATACAGGGAATATCTATGTACAGTATGCTAACCTTTGGGGACTATGTTCAGACTCCAGTTTAATTTTGATGTTAAATCTAAGCAGTAATGCCAGTGTAAAAAGCATTCATCTGGGCTTACTTTCAGCCTCTCATTCAGCTTCACTTCACTCCTTCATTTTATATCCCTCTTTAATTACGCTTATATCACTCCTTGCATGGAAGAGCTAATAGATAGAATAATAGGAAACTATAAATCAGTTTTGTCTGTAGCAAAAATGAGAAACAAGACCCACAAGTATTTTATCTTTCCCATGACACAGAAAAAGCTGTGAATTATGTGAGAAAACAGGGCTAGCACTGGGAAGTTGAGCTTACATCTGAATTCCTGCAGTAAGAATAAGAACGTTATCAAGATCCATAATCATCCCAAAGAGGGCATTTCCACCTCTGTATTCATTTGACAGTAGTGGTAGTCTAGTTTAGCCCATTCTGTAGTGGGTACGTACAGAAGCCTGGAATGCCTCCTATTGTATAAAGGTGCAATATGGAGAGCTCAATCCCGTGCTCATTTCCATGCAAACTGAAAGCTCTACTGCAACTCCTCAGCTTCAAATGGTGTCAGGAATCTCGTGGGACTTCTAGCCTGAGTACATGAACTACCATCATAGTTCTTGTACTTAGCATTATGTTTTTAAAAAGGAGAAAAGAATGATGTTGTTTAAGACAAGTAAAATTTTATTTTTAATCTATATGTGGATAAAAATAACTAAAGGAACTTATGTCTCTCATGTAGTATCTTGTTGATGAGGATCCATGTAATTGTAATAAATCTAACTGAAGTAAAAGAAAGCATGCTGTTGCTCATCTTATGACTCATGTTTTAAACATCTGTAATTTCTAACCTCTTCTGGAACTTGACATCTAAACAATGAGATTTAGCAATCCCAATTCTGTCCTTGACTCTTTTCAATTCTTAATTATCGGAGCAAAAAAAAAAAAAAAAAAAACTTTTCCTTTTCCCTTTCCCTCCCCTTTTTTTTAAAACCCCCC
>VXAB01012688.1:141037-176984 GCA_013399175.1 Odontophorus gujanensis | reverse complement strand
AAAAAAAAAAAGTCTTCTCATTTCCTCTTCCAGTCGCATGTTTTATAAACCACTCCTTTCAGAATTTCAGTTTCTTCATCATTTCACATTTCAGGTGGTAAATTTTGACATGTGAGATAACCATATTAGAAACTGACGGTAGTCAAAAATATGTGGGGTGATACTCTAATTCAAAAAAGATACTATTTTGATTTTGTCTTTTAATTCTCAGTAAAAAAAAATACCAATTTGAGTACCAATCTGCAGTATGCCACGTACATGTCAATTGTCAATGGATAAACTCTGAGGATCAGAAATACAAAAGGAATTCTTTATAGATTCCACTTTGTAATCACTGTTCCAAACCCTTTCATCTCCTCTCCTGCTGATTGCGCTCTTCTTTAAAACTATCAGATTATGTGTTTGCCTTCTCTTCTCATAGGACTATTACAAAATGTACAGAAGGTATTTATTCTTTCTGAGAAGAATAATGACTCCACATCTATTATATAATCATTAGTAAGTTTAGCAATATTCCACACTTGTAAAGACTTGAATCAAGCCTTCCAAAACAGGACAAATTTTTCTCCAATCTGTGTTTACTGTTTCTATCAGAGCTGTTCACAGATCACCATTTCCTTTTGCAATGACATCTTTACATTTACTTTATGCTGCATTTTATATTTATTTTATCTGTATTTTATCTTCAGTTATATTACTAGCATAAAAGGAAGAGAAGGGAGAGAGACAGTTGTTTACCCATGTTATTGGAAATGGGTAAGCATACCCGCAGGAGAGTAAAGTACTTTTGTGCAAGTGGTTAAATACTAACCTGGTTAAATAGTATGACAAGATGAAGGTTTTCAACTGAAAAATTCCCAGGCTTCTTTCCTGATTTCTTAAATGAAGACAGAAACCTATTTCAAAAGCAAACTTCCTTACCACTGTTTTTATGTTTGGTCTTGACGGTTTACTATGAAATGATGCCAAAGACAGGATGGATTGTCAGAAGGTTGTTCCAAATGCAGTTCCTGGCAGAATTCTGGTGCAGGATCCAAGCTGACTCCATTTGTGCATAGCAGGAACATGTGATTCTGCAGTCTTTCCCACTAAAGCTGTAGCTGTGCTTCACAGTACCTGGACAGCAAGCTGTTGTGAAGAGCCCTTCCATGGGAAAAAAAGAGATAACTCTATGTTCAGAAATGAAGACACAGATCTAGGATGGAATTTATCCTGTCAGTCTCTGCTCTCAAGGAAGTGTTTGAGGGAACCCTTATAAGCAGTCAGCACCAGCCTGACTACTTGAAGCAGATTTTTGTATAACCAGATAACCATATGCTCAACGACCACTGTTCTGATAGATGTGTTTTTAATGAAGCATTCAAAGCTAATCTCCGGAGAGAAATACTGCCATCACTCAGGAAATGAGGAAGTAAAGACAAAGCTGGATCAGGCTATACAGTTCTGGCCAAATTCTGAGAAACAGCCATAAGTATGTATATAAAGGAAATTCACTCTTGAAGATTTATTTACTTTTCTTAGTTTTTGCATAGGCATATCAAAACCTGCAAGCAGAGCCAAAACAAGAGCAGAATGACAGCTGAGGGTTATTTTGTCAAATCTGTATTAGTAATGTAATTCTTGCCAGCCTTGTTATTTTATTCTTTATTTGTTCTCTGGGATTTGTTTTTGTATTTGTTTTCTGAAAACAAACAAACAAAAAACTCAAAAAATATATAAAAAAATACTGCATCTAAATAGTAGCAGCAGCCAGCATTGTCCCTGTAGAGAATTTTTCCTTCACTCTCAGTTTGATGAGAAAATTATGCTTCATTTATGATTATAATCTTTGCCTTCTTCTGCTTGCAGTCACTCATTAGTTTTTCATAAGAGACAGGCATGTATCTGATGTCTCTCCCATTGATGTTACTTCACTAAAGTTCGTCATATTTATGAATATTTATGGACACATGCAGGACAACCAGGGAATCAGACCCAGCCAATTTCTTGAATGGCAGGTCCTGCTTAACACACATGCACTCCTTCTATGACTGACTGACCTACCAGGTGGGTGTGGGGAAGGATGTTGACATAGTCTACCTGGAGTTTAGCAAAATATTTGACATTGTCTCCCACAGTATTGCCCTGGGGAAACTGGTAGCTCATGGCCTGGACAAGTACACGTTTCCCTGGGTAAAAAATTGTCTGGATGGCTGGGCTCAGAGAGTTGTGTTGAATGGAGTTAAATCCAGCTGACAACATGAGTGATGTTCCTCAAAGGTCTGTATTTGGACATGTCCTGTTCAATACCTCTGCTGATGATCTGGACGAGAGGATTGAGTGTACCCTCAGTAAGTTTTCACAGGACACCAAGATGGGAGGAAGTGTTGATCTGCCTTGGGTAGGAAGGCCCCACAGAGGGACTGGGATAGCTGGATCAATGGGCCAAGGCCTGTTGCATGAACTTCAACTGACCAAGTGTTGAATTCTTCTCTTTAGTCATAACAACCCCTTTCGGTGCTAAAGGTTTGGGTCAGAGTTACTGGAAGGTGAAGCATTAAATGTCTGGTGCTCTGTGTACACTACTTAGCACCAACTATAAACATCAGTGTTTTATCAACAATGTTTTTCTTCTAGAACTAAAACATAGCATCATAACAGACACTCCGAATAAAACAGTTCTATCACAACTGAAACTAAGACATACTTAATGACAACTGGGAATGTTCTGGAGAACACAATGTTACAAACCCTGTCTTTACTTTCTATGTACAAATTGTTGTTTGTATAACTCAAACCTAATTATGCTTCCAGTAATTAACTTTCTGGCACACAGAATGAATTATTATACTCATATTGGATATGTCTTGTTTTGAAAATCATGCCTTCTGCAGCTTCACAGAACAGAAAAAATCTAGATTTTAGAAAAATTGCCCTGAACAGCAGTTTTCCACTGCCTCATCTTGCTTCTCCAGATCAGTAACAGACTTTCAGTTTCTACTGTCCAGAAAGTAAAGCATGTGAAGTCTTTTCACTTCCACACTCAGATGCCATTTGAAAGTGAATTCTGATAAGAGAATTCTATCTCTGATAAGTAAAAATTTTGTCATTGACTCAGATGCTGAGTCAAGTAGTTGGCTCTGTGCTTACCTTTTCATATATACAAGCTGATAAAGCCAGAAAAAAATACTGAAGTATTATGGTTACACATTTTTTTTAGAAAGCTGTATACTGTATCACTCTGTTTTTTTATAATTCAGGAAATGATTCTTCCTTGTGTTCCATTATATTAAACTGAAAAATAAAGCACTGACTGGATGTGCTCAGAACCAAATAAGTCAATGCAGTAAAAGGCAATTAAGATTTAAATTGCAATCTGAATTCAAGATAGGCATTTATAATTCAATGTGCTGTGTCAGCTTTTAAGATTTTGTTAACCTTGGATTAGAGTTTATTTATATGACCATTCTTAACTTTTACTTCTATGATTAGCACTGCTAACAAATCATTAAAAAACTTTATCAGGGTTCCTGGAAGCTTAGTATGAAATGTTGCATAAGGAAAAGGAATTGAAATATTTTCCCTGTAATTTGTGTATGAATTATGTTAGTCCAAATTCTTAAAAACAAATATGAAATTATTTGAGAGTGCCCTCAGACCACCTCTGTTAATAGATTCCTAGGACTGGTTGAAGTAACGTTATATTTTTTGCTACTAAACTTGGACTGCTTACTCAGTAACCCATCTGTTGCTGTGCCACCAAGACAAGCAATAAAAGAGAAAGGTAGCTTTATGTAGTATGGCTCTTGTTAATCTGAGGTGGTAAAAATCATAGAATTATAGAATCCTAAGAGTTGTAAGGGACCTTTAAACATCATTTAGACCAATTTCCCTGCAGTGAAGACATGCAAAGCTGGATCAAGTTGCCCAGGACCTTATGCAGCCTCACCTTGAAAGTCTCCAGGGACAGAGCATCAACCACACCTCTGGGCAACCTTTTCCAGTGCCTCACCACCCTCACTATAAAAGACTTTTTCCTTGCATGTAACCTAAATCTACCCTCATTAATCTTGAAGCCATTTCCCCTTGTTCTATCACTACAGAACATGCTAACCTACCCTTCTTTCCTGTATCTCCCTTTTAGATAATTACAGGCTGCTAGCAGGTCGCCTCAGAGCTTTCTCTTTTCTAGACTGGACAGCCCCAACTCTCTCTCAGCCTGTCCTTGAAGAAGAGATCATAGGTGTTATAATTCTGTTAGTGTTTTCTAGTTTGCGTCAAAAATCTATTTTAGTTTTTTTTTTTCTACCAAATTCATGTAAAAACAGCAAAATTAAAGGTGTCAAATTGAAGTGAATTCATTTACATGAAAATGATTATGATAGCACCCACAGTCTTCTGCTTTCTCCAGAATTAGTCAATTCTGACTGGAAAAAAAAATTTTAGTACATGCTTTATTATAAGATCTATTTATTTCAGATAAACTCTATAGTATCCTTTTTTTTTTCTCCATTGTGTTCCAACTATACTCAGATTTACTTGCCTTTTGTACTTCTGTAGCAGAGCAAGAGAATTCTGACTCCTAAAACAATGAGATCCTACCTTTCTAGAATATGAGAATAATGTGGATATATGATAGATTCTTTTGTAGTACAAATGACTTATTTGTGGTGGAAATTGTAACTGTAGTGTAGAAAATTAAAACTTTGAGAGTAAGGTACCAACATATCTTTGAATTACAGTTAGAAATTTATCTTTTTCATAAAAAATGAACCCTGCCTGTAACATTGCTGTCTGCCTATAAATAAAAATTTTATAAACTACGGTAAAAGATTTGATGAGAATCATAGTTAGAGAAGTCAGTTCTCCAGTGTCATCTTACACCCTACAGAGCCTCAAACAATGTCTTGATGACTGCCAGCTCAGAGGAGATATACTGTTATGTGTGGTGCTGAGGCATCATCCAGTGAGTTATTACTTGCCTTATCAGAATCTGTTCTGTTATCCTTGGATGTGACATAAATAAAAAACCTTAATAAGGCCAACTGAACAATTGGAGACTGCTTTTGTTGAACATGATTTAGTGTTCTTCTGTAACATCTGCATGACCTCCCTTCCTTGCTGTTCACTTCTGGTACAAGAGTTACACCTGAGAGGAGATCAAGTGCCACGTTCACTGTCTGGAATGCAAGGAGAAATCTTTTCCTTTCCTGGCAGCCAAGTGTCACAGAAACAGATGGAAAGTCATCCTCTTTTGAGAAAGGAGATAATTTTGACCCTTTTCACATGGGATGCCTGCTCCACTCTTTCTAGTATGCATGTTTACCAAAAAAACCCTCAAAAAAACAAAAAACAAGCAAACAAAAAGGAACATTTACTTGTCAGAAACAACGGAGAAAAATGAGGCAGCTAGAACCTTACAAAACTGATATATTCCTTGACCTAAACTGAAAACAATCCATCCTGATCATTTTTCACTGTGGGCAGATGATACCTCTGTGGTATGATAGGAAATATTGCATCTAGCTGTTTCAGCATAACAAGATTTAAATGGAGAAACTATGGTGATATTTGACTCTTCAGATCAATTCTACTATAGAGAAGTATTTCTCAGCACCCCATAATACAACTCACCACTGGTTGCTTTCTTGCTTTGCGCACCCTTCTTTTCTTCTTTCCTGCATCCTTTTTTGTTCATTATACAGTCGTGTTCTTGTACTATCCTTGGTTAGAGTTTTAATTCACACATTATATCAAGAAAAATTATTAAATCTGGAAAACATCTCTGCAGTAGCACGCATATCACCTCTTTCTTGTGCTGAAGGTGACTGCTTGAACCCCCTCATTTCAGCTTTATCTTTTTCTGAATTATTTGATTCTTCTTGTAGTAATGCTGAATTCTTCTCTCAGATATTAGTCCTGAAACTTTTCTTAGAGATAACATTGGTAATTCACAACCAAATGACATTTGATTCAATCAACTATGAAGCAAGACAGTGCTTTTTTAACAACAAAAAATCTAGTTCATATCACTGTTTTTACATCCCAATGTTACTTTATGTAAAATGAGTAATAAGTTTCTTTCATTAGCTGATTCACACAGATGAGCTGATTGAGATGCTCTTCATTTCATGATGTGTCACATGTTCATGGCTGTCCAGAACATGCCTTGTCCTTCCTCTTGCCACTGCTGAAAGGTACCATTCATCATCTCAGGGTGCTCGCATGCACTGTTTGATCTCCCTCAACATTCAGCAAATGTTGATGACTATCAATAGCTGTTTTTTTCACATGAAGGAATTCAATAGCACAACTTTGCTTCATATGCACTTGCATTGTGCAGATGTCATTGTGCCAAAATGCCCCTCTCCTGCTATCTGTCACATGGCAACAAAATGTGATAGAATATTGGTAGGCAAGTTCAACTTTTATTGCCACACTACCAATATTCACCTGTGACGTTGAAGGACAACATAATAATATAGGAGGCATTACTTTTGGAGCAGTTGTCCTATATTTTGGAGACTATATTTATTGAAAAGGCATTTTTGTTTTTGACTTTTAATAAGAAATGCATCTTTTCACTTGTTATCAATATCTATCTTTAATTAATAAGACTATTTATTAATTAATATTTATTGCTCAAGCTAAACAGCTGTGATATAAAACTATCCACTGCACTCCTCAGTGTCTGCACAGGTTGTTCAACTGAATGCAATAAAGACCAAATGTGTATCAGTCATTGGACTACACTGGGAAAAAACAAAACAAAATGCCATAAGATATTACCACAGTTATTTCAGTCATGTCTTCAAGTTAATGTGGAAACATTCTAAAAATAGTTTAAAAATAGGGAAGAAATCTACTCTCGTTCCCTGGAGATTACTTCTGTTTAACATGATTTGTATGGCTATTTTTTGCAGTTCCTTCATGGTTCCTAAGGCCCCCCCAGCCATGAACAGTAATACAGTAGCAAATTACCAGCTAGTACTACTGTGGTAACAGGCTTCTCTGTTAAATATGACCATTTTATATGAAATGTTACTTTCATTTTTGTTCCAGAGAAGGAAGAAATTGGGGAAATTACCTCAGGTGGCATTCTGAATTACACTGGTGCTCATTTGGCTGAAAAACAAACAAACAGAAAAAATGAAATAAAAAAACAATAATGCATCAGATCAGAGGGTTTGTGGTCAAACACTCATTTACTCTAAAGGGAAAGAGCATTAGATTCATAGAAAAAAAAATGTTAGTTTCTAATAAGATACTGCTTTTCAATGGGGAAGTCAATAATGAAATAAAATGAATTGGAAGAAATATCATGGTTAGCACCTGAGACTGCCCCTATGAAAATCAAGACTCCTGAGTCTTTCTCATATGAATATTGTCATGTGTGTTTTCTGGAAATGTTGGAGAGTCAGGTTAATTTACAACTGGCTCAGGTGTTATCCAAAGAAAATGGAAGAGTAATGCCAGCCTGTTTCCCAAAGCCCGTATTCAAAAAGGGTTTGAAAGAAGACAGTTAATGCCCGTGTGTTTTGCCCATAGTTTGCAAACCCAGGTTTTTAGATCCCACTGATATATAATTACATGTTTAAAGTATAATTTCATCTTTCTTTAAAATACAGGGGAAAGTTACAACTTGAGAGGTTAAATGAAATGCACTGATGATCCTGCCAGCATTTATTCTGATACTGGTTCTGGAATCTTTACACGCTTTGGCTTAAACCATTCATTGACTTGGGAGAGGATGAAACAGAAATTTCTCCAATGTAAAACTGAATGAAACCCCTGATATCATATTTTTTAGCCTTCCTTTTCTACTGCAGAGAAAGATGCAGCTTTTGTAGTCATGTAACAGAGGGGATTCTCACCCAACAATTCTTCTGTCCTGACATGGGCATAGGATGTTAAACATCCACCTGTTCCTCCCTTCTATTTTCTAGGAAATACGTTTGTCATCTTTTGATGTAAAGTTTCTCACAGTGTGCAAGAAAGAGCTTTGTGATTTATGCTTTCTTGAGATGCAGTTTAGGTGTTTGGTGTCCTCTTGAGGTTGAAGTGTTTTTCAGGAGGTTTTCTACATTGTGACTGTCTGTCGTTGGTGACTGAAATTATTTCATTCATCTCAAAATTCAAGCAGCTTTTCAGAAGTACTTAGAAATAGATAAAACTTTGAAATTCATCTTAGCAATTTAAACCACATCCACACTTAATTAAATCTAGGTATAAATAGGTAAACATATTTTTTTATCATTTGCACAGAAAAATAATTCAATGAACAAGGAAAATTACATCAAAATAAATTATTCTGCAAAAAAAGTTATCTAAAATAGGCACAGTATAGTGAAGATGATCTGCACAGACAGTGAAAGCAAGAATGGGCTCATTTAAATACTGCGACATCACTGCAAAGAATAGATAAATGTATGAATTTCTTTTTAAAATGGTATGTTTCCTGTCTGACAGACAGAATATAAGAGTAATATCTGAAACACTTTTCATTATTAAGAAGTTATTACTGACAGTGGATTTACAAATGTTACTCAATATTTACTGGAACTGTGTTTAAACATAACACGTCTATTTTGGGGTTATTAGAAAAACACTCTATCACACTTAAAATATTCCCATGATACATAGATCATATCTAAATTATTTGGCAATGTTTGACCCTATTTTTGTCAAAATTCTTGTTGACTTCAGTGGGAACTCTGAGAAAGGACTAAATGACATCCAAGGAAGTACTGTAGTATTTGAGTTCAAATGACCACAAAAACCCTAATAGTAAGCAAATCTCCACCCCCCCTTTTTTTTAAACAGAGAAATATGAGCTTCAGTTAATTTTGGTGAGTTCCATAACATCTCTTTTAGCTAGAAATTGTGTCTGTGGGAAATTTCTTAACATTTCCACAATAAACTGTCAGATTATTCCCCTCTGAGAAAGACTAGCATTTGAGAAAACTATTTCCACTTCACTGGAAGATTATAAGAGGGAGCAACCTCTAGATCTAGAGGTTATTCTGAGAAAGCAGAGTGAGCTTGTTTTGAGCTTTTTGCTGCTAAGCACGGGTGGACTCCCTTTGAGGTGGTAAGATTCCCAGCCATACTCCTTGAGATTGAGGGACCCCTTTCCAATTGCATGTCTTTGGTATGTGACTGATATAATGTGTGACTTGTACCACAGTGCATTGAGATCCTATACTGGCAAACTTTAACCATGATTATATCTTCTGTACAGTAAGTAAGAAGTTGAGACTTACCTTGGGGCTTCATTAAGCCTCAGTATTTCATCATATTACTGCAATAAATTGTTTTTGCTACTACCTTTGTGTGTGATTCTTTTGATAGTTTAACTCATATCCTTGGCAGTGTTACAGCAGTGCTGTCAGCTGCTGCAGCTCTGCAAGATCTTTGCCAACACTACATAAAGAAGACCAGAAATGCAGCTGCTTGGTGTGGTTGGTGTGTACCTGTGCTGTTTGCAAACTGTGGACATGCTACTTTACAGCAAAGCACAGCATACATCCTTGCAAATTAAACTGAAAGACCTCAAATAAAATCTGTTTATACATTTTTTGAAAGGTAAGTCGAGCATGATGAAAACCAACTTCCACATCACCTTTGCTGTAGACAATGAGAGCAGCTCAACGTCTGTTGTATTCCCATTACACTTGAAGCACAGAGTGGGAGGTGGAAATGCAGAGGCATATTTTTCCAAATGTTTTTCTTCTAAGGACAGAAAATAGAAAAAGAATTTTGAAGTTGAGAGCACTGAAAACCCACTCAGCCCAACAGACACTGCACAGGCCTAATTTGCCCACTTCTCATTTTACATGCTATGGTGACAACTTTATGGAATCCATTCTACTCAGCAAAAATACCAAAAAAACATTGATATATCGTATAAACTACAATCTCCTGTGTGAGTAGGAAGTCATTTTTTGTAACATTAGCCACTGACTGTCAGCAAAGGTTATTGTATGATCTTCCTCTGAGCAAAACTGTAAAATAAACATAAAAAATATAATATCTACTTCACTTTCATTTTTATCTTCTAGAGTGCCACTCATGGTGTCTCAAATGTTTCAGAGAGATCCAGAGCTAAGTTGATATATATATAAATATATATATATCATATATATTTATATATGTGTTTGAAAGGTTGAGAGACCTGGATCTGTTCAGCCTTGAAAAAGGAAGATTCAGAGGGTATCTGATCCATGCCTATAAATATCTAAGGAGCAGAAGGTAAAGGGATGAGGCTGAACTCTTCTCAGTTGTGCATGGTGATAGGACAAGGGGAAGTGGCCACAAACTGAAGCATAAAAAGTTCCACTCTAATGTGCATGGGAACTTCTTCCCAGTGCAGTGACGGAGCACTGGCACAGGCTGCACAGAGAGGTGGTGGAGTCTCCTTCTCTGGATACGTTCCAGACTCACCTGGACACCTACCTGTGCAACCTGGGCTAGGGAGCTGCTTTGGCAGGGGGTTGGACTCCATGATCTCTAGAGGTCCCTTCCAGCCCCTACAATTCTGTGATTCTGTGAAAAAGGAGGAGACAAGAAAAAAAGAAAAAATGGAAAGAAGCACAGTTTGAAACTGCTCTCTTTGGGCATATTTTAAAAGGGAAATCTATGTTTACTTCTCTGCAATCACAATTTATCTTCAGAAAATTAATCTGACTACAGTGAAGCTAATTTTTATCTGCCATCTCAAACTGGCTTCACACAGTTATTGTGAAGCAACCCAGGTTTTGCTGAAATAGAGTTAATAGAGAATCTATGAAGGCTAGTTTTGATTCTATTTTCTGTGATGTGACTTATGACCAGAAGTTACAAAACATGGAAGTGCTGGATTCAAATAGAACTGGTAAAAGCTCTTGTTCTTGTACTCCATTTCAGCATGTCTTGAAAGCACTGGATTTCTGTCACTGACTTCACTAGGAACAGAAACTATCACTTTGTTGATGCCTTGTTATTTTTTAATGTGCCAAGAATATTGAAAGGGGGAATATTTCTATGAAGCACTGGAGAGTTCAGTAAAGGGAAGAAAAGTGATCGGATATAAATGAGGATTTTAATTTGTCCAGACTATAACTCAGAGGGCAGAATGAATGTCTTCTTACAGATCTAACTTCAAAATCCTAGCTATTTACACTTCTAATTTCATTTATTAAATAGCCGTACAATATAAAACCACATTAATTTATTGTTGCGTCATATATTATATTTTTGGATATTTTATACTTCCTTAGCGTGTCAGATGTGTTCTGAAAATACTGAATTAATATGAAACAAAAGGCTTCCTAACGTTAGATGAGTTACCACTTTCATATGATGACTTATTGTGTTCTTTATTCTACTGTCTTTATTCTAAGATAATTCTCTTTATAATCTAATATTTTAAAGGCAGCTAAATTTTTAGAAGGCTTTCAACAGCATTTCTCTTTGTAAACTCAGAAGTAATTAGAAGAAATCTAACTTTCTTTTACCACATAACCTTTGCCATATGTACCAGTGGTGTTGTATATATTTTCCATAATGCATTTGTCTTCAGGAAGACAAGAAACGAGTTTCTGATATAATCAACATAGAGCGACAGAACCAAAGCAAGGAGAGTAAATAATTTCACTGTACACATAAAATAAACACATTCCCTCAGAATGTGCTCAGAACATGAGAGGTTTAAGATAAATAAATCACAAGAATTCTAAAGTTTTCTTCTAATAATTCTTTTTGATAGACAAGTTTGATAGCATACTAGTCCCTAAAGAAAAATGAAAACCTTGTTGAAGTTGCCTTGAGCCCACAGAAGGCAGAAGTTCAAACTACATGATGTAGTGTCCTCAGTCTCCACTACAGCTTTAAATATGAAGCACTGTCTATGGGAGGAAGTTGTTTCTATCTGTTGGCTAACTAAAGATGTCCATACCAAGGGTGATTGGGTCTGATGTTTAAGAATGGATAAAATATATAACAGAAAATAATGAAGGAAATGTGTTGTGAAGAAAACATCAAGTTCAGGCCACTGATAAAGAGCTAAGGAGAACAAGCCATATATAGATGAAAAGAGGGAAAGAAATCTGTTCTAGTTAGTGAGATCAGTGAACAAGTTGCATACCATCTGTAATACAGAGATAGAAATAACTCACAGAATATACACTGGTCCAAGGAATCTGTTGAACTGATTCTGGAAGT
Source organism: Odontophorus gujanensis (assembly GCA_013399175.1). Taxonomy (NCBI): domain Eukaryota; kingdom Metazoa; phylum Chordata; class Aves; order Galliformes; family Odontophoridae; genus Odontophorus; species Odontophorus gujanensis. The sequence continues at coordinate 164,804 of VXAB01012688.1, read as the reverse complement.
GTGATTTTACCAGCTGCAAACAAGATTAATTGAGATAGAAATAGAGAATATTCATGTAATGACAAGAAGAATAATGATAAGGAGGATGATGATGCTGATCCTTGCTGTTGTCTGTTCAGCTGCAGAAACACTATTAGAAAATGCTGGACACTGTCATGCAGTGTTGGATACTGTCACATCTGTACCCCTCACCAGAAGGAAAACTACAGCTGCATGGATCTTAGTAGCATTCACTTAGAAATTGCAATATGAAATGCTTTGGAACAGATGCCTTAAATGTTAAATGAAAGTCAGTATTTACAACAGATGAGATTAAATGTAAAGGCACACTTGCAAGGGAAGATGTTCTATTGAAACAAATGTTAAAATATAGAAATACATTTCACCTAGCAACATGTTGTGTTTTGCCAAAGTAGCTGAGTGGGGAAGTGAGTTCAGAATACGAGCTGGAAGGATACCTGCTCTGATATCTGACTTGATGGCAATAATAGAGGGGGAATTAGTTGCAGATCCTTGCAGAGGGACAAAGGGAGCACTTATCCTTACCATGTCATCCTAGAAAGAAAAATGAGAGTAAAAGAACAAGAAACTGAATGTAGGAGAAATGGAAGAGATGGCAGAGAAATCCCTGAATGATCAGGTAAACCTCTGAGAAAGCAACAAACAGCTGCACACATTTTACAGAGAGCTATATCTAGAGTGAAGAAGAAAATGAAGGGAAATTGCCCATATTTTGTGGTGGAAGTTTGTTGGACCACAAATAACATTTGAGGATAATGCATAACAGATGGTGGCTTAATCAGAAGGGAGGCAGGAGGAAAATTGCAGTGTATAAACTGTTCTGTGAAATATCAGAGCAAAAGAAAGCATTGAAGAAATTAGGAGTAGCTAGGAAATTACATAGAGAGCTAAAGTGCTTTGTCCTGCTTGAGGTAACTGAGCATCTGCAGTGATTGGGTATTTCACAGCACAGGAAGAGTATATGCATTGATAATAATAAGAGAAAAGGGATAAAATGTACAGTGAGATGGATGAGGTTAGCAGAGGTACAACATCAAAACACAGGTAGCCAGTAAAGCAATGAGAAACAAAATGTGAGCACCAGAGTCATGGATCGAAGTGACAGCAAAAGAAAGGTTAGAAACTGAAACAATAAGGGGAAGCACCAACTAAAGTCAAAATACAATTTTAACTACTCCTAAACTGTCAATGTAGAGACGTCAATAATAGTACTATAGTTATTGAGAAACTAACACAAAAGACAGGCAGCCACATGCTACTGTTATATCTCTCTGAAACATCCTTAGTCCCAGTCTGGCTGAAAAAACTCTTGACGTTTTCCACATACACAACCACCTGAAAACTCGATACCGTTAAGGTACTTAACACTAGGTTAAGGAGTTTTAGTTCATACTTGGATCTTGATGGGATGACCAGAACTACACTGATCTTACCTGTAGATCCAGTTTTCTGAGGGAAGAAAGAGGAGGACATTGAATAACAGTCTCCCATTTCTTACATCTCTCCCACAAAAGAAACTTATGCATTTCTAATCTTCAGTGGCAATGTCTAAACATGAATGCTCCTCTTCCAAAAATCCATAAATGAGTAACAGCTATACGCCATATGTAGCTGTTGTATATACTCCATATATAGCATATGTAAAACCTAAGGATATTAATATAATATGCACAGAAATAAGCCTATGTAGCCAACAAACAATGCAACTGCTGGAAAATGCCAGTGGAATTGGAATTTTGAAAGTATTGTATTTGGATGTGTCTCATGACAAAGCTGTAGCAGCATCTCCATAATTCTCCTTCTGAAGCCCCATTGCTGCTGCTTCTTGTTTTTTGTTTTTGCTTTTTCCAGACAACAGATGAAAGAGAACAAAAATCACCCTTTTAAATTCAGAATATAGAGAATAAAGTAGTTGATTATGATGTGGAAGCCTGTCCTTGTCTTCTTTTCTGCAATACAACATTTCAACAGTCTGTAGCTGAATGGGAATTCTGAAAAAGGAAAAATGAATCTAAGAAATATTAACGGAAACTTGACGAGAATTATTTACATTTAAAAGTGGAAATAACATCTGGGAGGTTGTTCATTTGGCAAAATAAAACTTAATGTAATCAATTAGATTAAACTTTGAAACAAGAAGAATCATTAAACTGGAGTAAAGTTGAAAATAAAAAAAAAAAAAAAAAGAACCATTTAATAAAATGAATTCCTTATATTTGTAGCTGAGAATATTTTCCTGCATCTGTTGTATTCATTTCAGCAGCTACTTAGCTGAGTGTAGAAGGAAATTTGTAAGTTCTGTTATATGTTATTAATATATAACTCATACATTTTAATGGATCTCTATTTGCTTCATTGCATCTGTGGTATCATTCTAGCTTTTGATGTCTCTGTTCATTGGAGGGGAGTTGGACTAGATAACCTTTACAGGTCCCTCCTAACTCTAATGCTTCTGCAATTCTATGATCCTGTGATCTACAGAAATCCTGTTAATATCAAGTAATGTGTTAATACTGGTGATGCAAACACATTAAAGACGATATAGACCCCCAAACAATAAAGCCTTGAAAACTAAGCAGTTAAGGTTCTACAGCCTAAGTTTAATGGTGTTAGTTAGACTTGTCCAGTAGTTTCTCCTAGAACCTAAAGTTAACTTTTACCTATTAAAATGCAAAATAGAATTACTAGAGCAGTTTCAGTTTGTATCAGTCTGAATGTCACCAAAAAGTGGTCTGTATTTACACATCGACCTCTTTTCAGTGTTCAGTATTGTAACTACTCACCTATTTACTGAAAGCTTTCAACAATATTTTTTACTCTACAAATTTTGAGTAGCTGAGCAGATTAGGTGGATCACACTTTCTCATGAACACTTTCAGCAAAATAGTTGTGAGCAATGAACGTGTGGTTCTCACTAAGGTCCTAATCTAACCTGTTCACACTTCATAAATGCTGGCAATGAGTGGATCAACCTATGAAAATGATGTACAGTATGTGAATGCATATAAGTATGAGTAACACAGATTTAAATATACCTTTATGCATTGTGCTTCTATTTGTCAACACTAAAACTATTTGAAATGTCAAAATGGATTGCATCCATAGAAAGGTTAAACTTTGTGGTGAGAAATGGATATTAACACTAACAAAATTGAAACTTATTATTAACTGCTGTCATATGCACAGTCTGCTTTGTTAACCTGAAGTGATAGTAATCTCCTCTTTGTAGCACAGTAATTTAGCAAGACAGTGAGTGAGGATATATCATGGAAACTGTATCCTGGAAGTAGAAAACAATGCCTTGTGAGGTTATTATCAAAGTATCCAAGAAACATGAGGCAATTTGTGTAATAAAACTTGGAGTCTTTCTCAAAATGGGTAATAGGATAAGCAGAATAATTGCTTACAGATTGTTCTGTATCTGGCGGTCTTTAAAGTTAGTGAGCTCTAATAGCAAATGTAAATGTACACATAATTTACAAGTAAACATGGGTGTGTGGTACATATCCAAACATGTCGTAAGGGAACAGTGTTGGTGGAGACTGCTCATGCCAACAAGCATCTGAAGAACAGCCAGCCCACCATAATGAAGCTGCTGCCAGGACACTTCTCCTGGAGAGGCTCCTTCATTTATGTTTGCTTATTGTGCCAGGCAGATCTTAGGACTCCATGACTGATGTCTACCCATTACATGTCCTCTTTATAAGTGGTGCTTCCTTTTTTTTTTCTTTTTTTAAATCATTTGTTTTATTTTGTTGTATTTTGTTTTATTCCCTGCCAGACAATTGCTTTAGTTTGTTGGATTTAAAACTACTTGCATAAAAGAGCAGATCATTGTTGCATTGCATGATCTACTCTGTCAAATAATTAGTTGGGTCATCTTAATTCTCAGAACAGCACAGTACCTTCAATAATGATTTTTACTTCTAAAGGTCTGCATCTTAATCAGTGAATAAAACTGATAAGTATTGAACGCAGCAAGACATACTTCCCGTTTATGTCATAGGTGATTTATGACAATAACATATTAATGCTGTTCTAAATTAACTCTCAAAGATAAGTCAGCCCATGTATGCTATAAGCAGTAACATAATGTAACACAGGGACTTTTTCAGGCTTTCGGAAATGCTGGCTTGCTGGCAAAATGAAAAAAATATACATTGAGAGGAAATCTTACAGTTGCTTTGGAGTAGTTATAGCCAGGAGAGTTGAGGGAAACTGGTATCTCCCCTTTCTCCCTGATGGCATGAAATATTTAAGATTTCTGTTTCTTAGCCATGACACTAAATCAATCCTTTCTAATCACTTTCTCCATTCTGGATGCTGCTTGTCCTGAATTCCTTCATTTTGGTCAGATGGTACCATAGACTATTTTTACTTCACAAAACCTTTGCTCATCTGGTATTTTCTCTGATAGTTTTATTCTCTTCCCTGGCCCCTGTAACAACTGTTTATAATTTGTTTTATTGCCTTGGGTTGCTGACAATTATAACCTAAAAAATAGTATCTTCCTGTAGATATCTAAATACAGATCAGATTAAATTCCTAACATGGTCTTATCACTCTGAATTTCCTCCTGTCCAGACTCACTCGTTACGCAGTGTCCAACGGGCAGCCTTGCTGTAAATGTCAGAAATGACTTTGTGAAGGGGAGGGCTGGTACCACCAATGATATGTGGGAAATGCAAGGGGAAGAGGTCTTTATGTTTCTCTGCCTTGACACCCTGCACTGCCTTATGCCTGTGGCACAACATCTACCCCGACCTCCCCAGTTCATCGGCATCCTGCTCCTGGGGGTGAGCAAAGGGCACCCAGGAAAAGAAAATTCTGCAGGACTTATCTTTCTGTCTCCAAAACATCATAGGTGAAGCCACCTTTACATGGTACCTCAGATAAGATATAGTGTTGGCCCACGTTGTTCTTGCATTAGAAAACTTTCATAGTGATTAAAAGGGTATAATCAGCTTTCTGACAGAGCCACCAGTTTCTCTTGGCTCTCCTGGTTATACCCTCCCAGAAGAAACTGACAAAATTACGAATCAATACAGAAAAGCTCAGCCTAATTTGCAGTTCTAGTTTCAACTGGGGCAGAGTTGAGTTTCTTCATAGAGTCTAGTAAGTGCTATGTTTTGGCTTTAGAAGAAAAAATGATGTTGATAACACACTGATGTTTTAGCTGCTGCTGAGCAATACTGTACAGGGACGAGGATGTACCAGTTTCTCAGCTTCTTGTACTGTCCTTCCAGCAAAAGAACTGGAGGAGCATAAGGAGTTTGGAGGGAACAGAAGCCAGACAGCTGACCTAAACTGTCCAAAGGGACATTCTATATCATATGGAGTCATATGAAAAAAAAACTGTGAAGAATTGAACGGGGATGCAGCTGCTGCTCAGTGATTTGCTGGGCATTGGTCTGCAGATAGTGAGCAATTGTGTTGTGCATCATTTGCTTTGTAAATATGTATATACATATTTACAAATATGTACATGTATAAATATACATATTTACAAATAATGTATAACATGAAGAAGGTACTCCTCTCACTCTCAATTACTTACTGACTCAAGTATTTCAGCAACTACTGGATGACAAGTGAGAAAATCAGACGGCAAATTCAAAATCTGTGAGATTCTTCATAGAGTCTCCAGTCAAACTTTGAATAGTTTGGGATGTTGTAAAACTTGCTTGACCGAACCACATGTTAGACAAAATTATGAAAGAAGGTGATCCTGGAATATCCTGAACCTCAGACTGCTGGAGGCTGTCAGATCTTGGACAGGTAACATTTGCTCTCATTTTGTCTTTATGTATCTTCTAATGACCATCATGAGCATGAAAGGCTTTTCCACACAAATCCTCCCCCTGGCCCAGTATAGATTCCCTAGTGTTACTACTTAATCAGAACATCTGTGCTAGAGCTGTGAATAAAACCTTAGCTATCCAGCATTTATCTGTTTCCTTTGAACAACCAGTGATGGCTCTGCCAGATTCTCTGGGCTTTCTCTCTCCCTCCAGTTTGTGCGTGTTTCTGAAAAATACGATCTGACTAATAAATTCTCTGTGCTTAAATGAATAAGATAAAGCTAGACTAGAAGAAACCTGTAAGATAAATAATGCTAAAGTGGTAAAGTGAATGGAGGTTACCTTGCAGCTTTGTTAGTAGGCATAGTTTGATTCCTGCTATGTTTATGACTTGCATATCCTAGGCACTACTCTGATCAGAGTTTTGTGCTTCATTATGAACTGTGAAAGCCTCTTTCCCTCAACATAAGGGGCAGTAGTATGATATAAGCTTGAAACATAAGTTTGCCAGCTGTCAAGAAGTGAGACCTTCCAACCCCAAGGACAGTGGAAGTAAAATAAAAATATTCAAATGGAATAAGTAAGTATGAATTAAAAAATAAAGAGAGAGAGAAGAATTAGGCCTTCAAAAATGTCTCCTTTAAGTCATAAAAGACTGCAATTTCAGAAGCACTTCTGTCTAGGTATTATTTCAGTGTGACGTATACTCAAGATTATGGTTGAGAAGCATCTTTCAGTCTTCCAGTACATTAAGATAAAGTGCAACCATTTACATTTCCTATAGGCTTTTTTTTCATTTTGAAAGCATAAGAGCACCAAGAAGGTATTTTAAAATGATGTGCACTGACTTGTATATTGGTACTAAGATTTTTTATACCACCTGCTAGCAAAAATCACAGAACTGTGGTGTTTCTATGGCAACTGCATTTTAATAAGGCAAAATTTCCAGTGTGATAGAGCTGAACAACTAATAATGTCAGCTTCCAATGTTGCAGAAACTCAGATGTCAGGAAAGGTCAGCATAAAACATGAGGCTAAAATTGATTCTTTGAGACGTTCATCTTTATTGCTAGTATAATTTTTGGTAAAGCCAATAAAATATATGATTAAAACAGTAATCTTATTTTCACACACTTCCCCTATCGTGGAGGATCAACATTCAGAATGTACCAGTTTGAAGCTTATTCTTGTGTATCCATAAGAAGTATCATATGCTAAATGCAAGCTCACTTTTCACTTCTGAGGTTTTTTTTGTATAACCCTTAATGGGAGATTTCTGGAAATAGTTTTCTGATGGTAGATGCCTGTAGACACCCACCAAAAGTCATGTATACTAATTTTTGTCAGTGAGAGCACCAAAACACATTAGCAACTTTTTACTGTAAAATAATGGTTTTATCATGGTCAAGAGCAGAACTCCAGTGGGATTTCTTTTAACAATGCAGAAGACATCATGAAATAGGATCTGTCTTTTAAAATCAGTGGGAATTCTTCCAAGGGGTAAGCAGGCCTGCACATTAAATGACCTTCAGCTCCACTACAGTACTAAATTTCCCCTCAAAAGTGACATGTTGGGGAGATTAATTTATGCTGCAGTATGAAGCACCCCAAATAAAATAAAAATGAAAATAAAAATTAAGAACTGACCAGATGCTGTTCAAAAGGAAGTTAGAATTAAAACACCTAATTTCAAGAAATCAAGTTTTTAGTAAAACCTCAAACATCAAAGTATCTATAATAAAATGAGAGTTTGCAGCATAGGAACTGTTCAAGAGATCTTTTTCCCACTGTGTTTTATCACGAAACCTGTGTTTCCATCTATATTAGTATGTAATCATATCATTTACTGGTTTGGAGGCCAACAGTCAAGGAAAAGCCTACATGCATGCTGTAGGATCACCTGAAACATGATAGCCATGTCCAAATTTCCTTTTGGGACTGAGTGATTTTAGCTCTTGAGCTTGCTTGTGCCTGTTTGGAAACACTGTTGGCTTAGGCCAAATCTACACCAGGGACCACTGTGCAGACAAAAAATTTCCTTTCCTAGAAATGTTTTCTCTCACTTTATATTCAGTTAATACCAGTCTGCTTTAATGTATTGGTAAAAACAATGAATAGATAATGGCCAAATCTCTGGATATAAGTTTTCATTACCAACGCATACTGCAGTCTGAATATTGTTTAAATCTCATTGTAATCTGTAAAAGAACAAAATATATTCTAGCATCTTTGGAGAGCATTTTTCAGACAAACTGAGTGCAATTTCTGCTCAGTATTTTTGTGAATTAAACTGCTACTGCAGTCATCATTGAACACCAGATGAGGTGGCTTTGAATGGGGCTGAGGGTTTCTGACAATTTCACAAATCTCCGAAAATTAATTTTATATATGCACATGTTCTTTTTGTGATAGATTTTAGTTTTTTGTACTCAAATATCTGATTTAAAATCATAATGAAATCAAATGAAGGTAAACTACTATTTTACATATGTAATAGTATGAAAATTAGTCTGTCTCAAATGCCTGCACAGGCATTTTCTCTACTTTTTCATTACTTCATAGTAACTATATTTCCTTAGCCACACAGTATTAGCCATTTTATAAGCAATTCATAAAAAAAGTTATATTAAACCATAAATATGAAAATGTATGACAGTACAAACTTATAAAAATGTATAAACTCTAATATTAACATAATAAAAGCAGACTATCTTGAATAATTAATGTATTATTTTGTTGGATATTTTAAAAATCAGATTATTTTACATGCAGAGACTCAGATGCTATTAATTTTGCAGAACTACACATGGTTTTATGAATTTGGCCCCAGAGATTGTGCTTGTGTTTGCTTTGAATTCCACATGAATGCTGATTTCAGACTGCTTACACTTGTGGTGTATATGTGTGTGTTGAGTTGGGGGGCGAGGCTGGGTTCTGGAGATGAAACCATGGTAGAGATGGAGCATCCACCCACGGAATATATTTGACTAAGATGTTTTGGGATTAGTTTTAATCCACCTTCATCCCATAATCTGTTTTGTAGCAGAGCTCTTTTTGAATGAAACAGTCAACTGGCTTTCCTTTGACATATTTCTGAGAGGTACCAGAATGTCTGATCTGGAGACTCTGATCCTGTACCCATGCATGAACAAGAAGCCACGTACAGGCAGAACTGGATAGCCAACCTTCTGAGATTGCAGAGTAGTTTAAGGCACTTTTTTTCTTTGTGTGGAAAATGGACTTTGACACTCTAAATTGGTCAGTCCAAACTTTGGAGAAAAAAATCATTTTTGCCTTCTTGTTTACATATGTTATTAAGTGACATCTGAGACTTAAAGACTCACATCTCCATTCCACCTGTCTCTCTAAAATTGCCAACAAGGGGCCCAATTCACACCCACCCACCTATAGAAAGTTGGGGAGAATTGCCAGTGTCGTGCAGAGGGATATTGCAACCCCTGACAGATATGCCCAGGAGGTTGCAATATCACTTTGCAACTTTCATACAGCAACCAGCCTGCCTTCAACTTCACTGCTCTTACCGTTCATGCACAAATGGCCTCCTTATTTCCCTGACCTCATGGCTAAGAAATATCTGTGGTAGTGAAACCAATGCTTTTGTCATTTCTTGTGTAGAAAACCTAGGGGAGATGTTGTATTCAAATAAAACATTGTAACATTAGAATGCAACAAACCTTTCTTTATACGTGATTTAATCAAGATTGCTGTGCTCCGATTAATTGCATACATTCCAACCAAGATGGAAATTTGTAACATACAAGCAGTTAGAAACAATATACAAATGGTGTTCAAGTGGTGAATGCGACTTATACAACATATCAACACCAAATGGGAAAACAAAATGAAATAGGTTGTCCTTGCCTCTAAATCTAACCAGCTAAGTACAAGAAGACAAAATATCTGATGTGATGGATGGAAAAACAAAGAGTAAAAGTGCTATAATTATGAGCAGAGGCAACAGTTTGGGATCTGCAGGACATTGACCTCATGAGACAAAAGACTGAAAAAGTAATGCTGAAAAAAAGGAGTGGGGGTTATATTTCCTTAAATAGCCTTATATGACACTTACAAGTGGTTTGCAAATACGCAGGACATGATGTTTTTATAATTTTTGTTTCTTTTGTAAACCAGATTAGATTTACTGAAACAGACAAACAGTCTGTGCTATAATTTGAAAAATGTTTTAATAATAAGTAGAAGATGCAGTTTTAAATCACATGACAATATGGTAGTAATTAGAAGTGTTTATGTTCGCTGAGACTCCTCCTAATTGCAATATTTGCATAAAAATATTAGGCAATCTGTTGAATAGAAAATTATATGCAATTATGCTTAGCGGAATGTATTAACTTGGTACACTTCAAAATACCCAGCAGTATAGAAAGAAGACTTCACTATTCTGGATTTTCACTAATGTAAATGATAAGTCTTCTCAACACTAACTTCTGTGATTTCTGCAACGATTTTCCTAAGACATAGATTTATTACAATTGCTTCAAAGTTGCTGCATATTTTGTTCCATCTTATGTCAAAAAGCTTGTTTTCACAGGAAATAGCTGCTGCAGCGTTGTTGAAAAGTATGTTTGCTACTAGATGTAGTAGAGCAAATCTTCACTAGCCTAAGCAGCAAAGGTACCGCGAAATGCTCAAGTTCCATGGTACTTTTTCCTCCCATTAGTGTAGAATGGGAAAACAGGGCATGGTATTTAGTTTTCCTAATGAGATGCAGTACATCTGCAGTAAAACCAGATGAGCAGTGAGGACTTCTGACCTCCTGGTTCCCATCTTCCCCATCTAGTAGGTTGCACTTCAATCAAATTTCCAGGTGTCACTGAATTTCAGTGACTCAGAAAACACAATAATGGCTTTTTGTCTTACAGTTATTTAGATACTTAGATAGGAAAATTGTGAGATTTGTACAAAAATGAGAGCTTGGAACAGTCTGTGCCTTGGTGGGGATCTAACAAGTGTGTCAAGTTAAACTGTATTCTCTATATCCACTTTGGAAAGCAAAGGTTCACTACAAATAAATGGATTAGTTTCCATAATGGTCTGCTGATTCTTAGGGACCCATTCCCACAGATCTAAAAGGTACTGTATTTTCCTCTGTAAATTCGTAGTATCACAATAAATACTCATATTGGTGTAATGTTCATGGAAATTGAAGAGCTCACATTTGTCAGTATGATAAATATTTCACAGAACAGTAGGCAGTTTATCAAGCACTGGTGGAAAGATTATCACAATGAGAGAGATGTGATCTGTGTCACCCAGCTGGGCACACTGAGAATAACAGGTCCCAACAGGTTAATTTTAAAAGGTTTTTTTTTATACATATGATCTTAAGGTCCTATTCATTGCAGCTGAGCTGCTTGTGTTCAAGGAGCCTGTGGCCACAGCACTGGGGTTGGAGCCAGCCCCCATTGTCCATTTGTGTTTCCTCATATGGCAAGCTGGTTGGGTGGCTGCAGGGTTAATGTCTGAGTGGAGATTATTTAGAGAGTTCATTTTCAAGGGTGAACTGAAACCCAAGTTAAAATGACAGCATAAATATATCAACCAGATTGTTTCGTTTCAGCCCAAGGTTTTTTAAAGTCTATTACCCTCATGTTATTTGCAGAAAAAATGTCTACTGGTGACATAAGATAGCACTCAAAATGTATAAGACTGGCAGCAGTGGGTTAATGGAGCTTCCAGTCTGTCATACAACTGATACAAAAGTATTTGTATCAGATGTTAGGGATGAAGAAGACACATTCTGTTGTTGTTTGAAGCAGAAAAAAAAAAAATACATTACATATTTTATCATGTTATGATACAGTTAAACTTGCTCACAGAGCTATATGTGCAATAGACACAATCTTTTATATACAAATTCAGCAAAAAATTGAAGCAATGCAGTTTAGAAATTATAGGCAGGATTGTGAGCAGGCTTATAACCAACGAGACATAAAGTATCTAATAGGCAATTCAATTTATGGGCCTGTTGTGAGACGACTTATATTTAGTTTTTATTGTGATAAGTAGTGCTCAAGTGGATGAGACATCTGCACATAGGTGAAGTTTAATTTGGGAAATTAACAGTGTTGAAGAATTATAATCAAAAGATTTTCAGCCTGTGTGAAAATTTTGTACACAGGCTATTGATCAAGTGGTAAGAACGATTTAGCAAACTGTTTTGGATCTTCCTACTTACTTGAAAAAAAAAGAAGAAAATGTCAGTGGGGAAGTTTACAAGTTGTTATATTCCACTTAGTTTAGTATTTAATGGCTATTAAAGGTAATTTTTCTGACAACACAATTTAAATCAAAATGAAAAGACAAACATTTGTGAACAGAAAAAAAAAAAAAAAGTATATTACTCACAGGGACACAAGTTAAATCACTGTGTGAATTTTTTAGCACCAAAACAAAAATAAATGTCCTAGCTCTAGACAAGAAGTAGTATCTAGCTGTTGTGGACAAAACACGTTTCCTTGTAAGGCTGTAACCTTCCTCTCAGTTTTAGTTGTTCAATGACCACTGTAATGCTTTTCTCCTCTCACTGATGTTGCCAGAACAAGTTCCCTCCACAGCATCCACTTGTATTTGATGGTGCAAGAATCAGCCAGTGAGCGTCCTCCATCCTGTAGCTATTATTCAAATCTGGATGAGTTTCCCATCTCCTCACTGTTTCTATTGGCTTGCCTCCCTGACAAACTTCACAAGTTTGAGATTATTTTAGCAAGAACTTTTCCTGAGAATGCCCTTCATTTGTTACAGAGTTGTACAGGTCTTACGTTGGCCCAAGTCTGAAAGATGTTTTTAGTAAAATACTGAAGATTATTGAGAGTTTGCCACAGAGCCAAGGAGTTCCTGGCTAATATCCTATCCAGTCTGAATACTTCATTACTGGACCTGCCACTTACTTTCCATGAGTATCTTGTTCCATGTGTTGCAAATTGCCATGCATGAATTTGGCTGTACATGGTACTCTGCAAAGGCAGTTGCATGATGTACAGCAAGGTGTTGGTTAACCATACTTAACCTTATTCTCAGGGCTGCTCTAGAGCTATCTTATCTCCTCTATGGAAGTAGTTTTTCATAAACCTTGATAATAGAAAGTAAAAGGCAAGAACACTGTGATTATACACTTTGAACTGATGCTACAAAAATGCAGTATCCTGTGCCAAACAGTAATAAAGTGAAACACAAACAATAAAAATAATGTGACTCTTTCAGAAATCTAGTTGCTGGGGCTGTAGAGTGATAGGTGATAAATTTAAAACCATACTAGTTTTTAATACACTGGTAATATAAAGGAATCTGCAACTCCTATCCATTCCTGTAGTGAGAAATAATTTCTCAAGCAAATTAAAAAAAAAAACAGAAATGCTTTCACATGTCCAAGGAAGAATATTTAAATGATTTAACAAAAAATTCCCCCAACCCCAGAAATGTATGCTGTGGTAAAAACTCAGTACAAATAGAGATTGCACAATTCTCTAAAGCCAAAACAAATATATCTCAAGGCAAAAGTCAGAAGCTGAAATTAATGTACTGCAACTTTTCGCATACAGACTAGACAGTTCTCAGAAAAGCTCTTGATAAACAAGACTGTCTCCAGTTTCAGCACAATGTCAGTTTAATTTGCCATCTCCTCATACAAAAGTGGTCACTGTAAGTACTATGTATGACAAAGCATTCCTTCTTCACATGGTGACAATCAAATATCTTAAAAAAGTCATAAAAATGAGAATAATGTTTTGACTGTTCAAAGCTGATAAACACACTTTCAAAATACTATGGTAATCAGCTAGGATGCAAGACCACACTGATTCAGTAGAAGCAGCATTTTTGGCATCCCACATGGAAGGTAAAAGTCCCATAAGAAATGTATATCTGTTGGAAAGGTCCCCTTGAGGTAATCCAGACACTCAAGGCAAGGTTAAAGTCAAAGTTGTTTCAGGTTGCAAATGGTTGGATCAAGTCAGAATTTGAATATCTCCAGGGATGAAGATTCCACAAGCTCTTCAGGCAGTATGCACTAAGAATACCCACTGATTACTTCTCCACTTGATAAGGTAAGGAGAGCAACTCCTCATGGAAACCAGTGTGAGAACACCAAGCTCAACAGTAAGGATACTTTTGCATCACTTTATCATATACACGTTCAATCCCTATGTAGTATCTCTTTCCTATTCCTTGTTCTACAACTTTCTACAGTTGAAGAAATCTACTCCCCGTGAACAGAACCAATCCCACCAGCAGACAGTAATCTATGGGCTGCATCTAATGCTGACCCTAGTCCTCCTTCCACTGCTATACCACCAAGCCTTAGTGCAGCAGTAGGAACAAATAATAAATCTGTTAATCAAGAAGATGAGTAATCTGATAGTTAAAATTCAGATCTGAGTCTTGTGCTTTCTCAGACACACTGGGATTCTCTGTGTGGAATTCTCTCTGGGTGGGGAAATAGTTCTCCCAAAATAAATTCTGATTTTGCACTGAAAGACTGATCTGTGTGATAAACCGATTTGCTAAAAAATGCAAAGATCAGACTTTGAAATGCTTATGTACACACATTCATAGAATAGCTTCAATTCTCGTTGTTACCTAGTGAACCAGACTGAGTGTTTAACTATCATTTTATGCTCAAGGCTACAAGTAATTAAGTTTTTATTGTTTTATTGTTTTTATATTATTGTGCCATAATTTCGTTTTCTTTCCTGTTAACTATTGCAGAAGTCTATAGTCAATCCTTTCACACAATTTTCTTGAATATATTGTGAAAGGAGAAGAACAGAAAGTCATACACGATGGCTCATATTTCATCTGAAACTAGTAGAAGAAATTATACTGCCTCTGTAAATGATTCTGACTTACATGCAGTGATATTCTTCAAGTATGTGGAGAGAGAAGAGACTGTGCTGTATTTATTCTCCTAAGAAATTACTCTGGGATATATAAGCATTGAGAAGATCTATTCCTTAAGGAAAATAGTCTCGCTGACGGATTGAGAAGGGTACAAATTAATTTATTTTATTCAACCCATTTGTGGTTGTTGAACTCAGCCATGATACTTCTATTCCAAGGCTGCTTTTAAAAACTCCAGAGAGTGTGAAAAATACAGATAAGTACAACAAAACGTTAAAAAAATAGCTCTTTGTGCATGCTTTACTACTGAATTCTTTTGGGAAGACGTGACAGTGGGGAGCTTCACTCCAGGGTTTTCAGCTACACTCTTCATGGTCTTATTGAATACTAGAAGTTTTGAAGATCATGAGAAAATATTAGAAAATTGTTTTGTTTCTTGTGATTGCTGTAGGACCAGCAATTCACTTGACTCAGAAAGGCAGTTGCTGAATACATTGCAGGCAGCACTGGACTGGCAGCTTGAGAAGGTTATATATATTAAGGTTAGAAGATTATATATATAAGGTTAGAAGGTTATATATTATACATCACCCTTTTAACAAGGAATGTCTATTTATTACTTTTATTTACTCTTAAGCTGAGTTGCTGCACTTAAGCTAGATTTACTGTGTTGCTTCTTATATTTCCTTGGTTAGTTAGTTTGTTGGTTTTTGTTTGTTTGCTTGCTTGTCTGTTTTGTTAGGGTTTGTTTGGTTGTTGTTTGTTTTGTTTTGCTATTTCCTGACAATGCAATCATCTGTCATCTCATCTTTCTCTAACAGGCACAGTTAGAAATTCATCAGTACTTTGATCCTACCTTTTTCTTGTAATGAAGTTACACATTCATTCTTTTTAGAATACTCACTACATGCTGACCTTATGTTTCATACTTCGTTTTCAGCGCATATTAGCTCTAATTGTAGTTTTGATTGCACTTTTGCATTGAATTATATTGAATTCAATGCTGTTTTCTTTCTTCAATGAAGAATTACACTATCAGAAACTTCTCTGGTACAATGTAACTATATACATTTTGCCCAAGCTTACTGAAGTCCATGAAATCTACAATTTATAGATTGCACAATATCTTTATTGTTGGCTACACAAAACAAAATTGAAAATATTGCATATTAAAAATGCAGTCCAACTCTTGTGTCATTTACATGTCCTTAAAGTTCAGCCTGTACTATGAAGCATGATTGCATTTTTCCAGCCAAGTTCCAAATGTGTCATAATTGTACCCCAAATTTAATTCAAAACAGCACATGTTTATGGCCCTTTTCCTGCAGAACAAATTTGGGTTCATGGTCTGGAAAGGAGTTTGGTTGAGTCTCTGTACTTGACCCTTGAAAGCTTAGAAGGCAGTGCACACCATGAAGCTTACATGCTCCACTGGCACATTGACCAGCTCTTGCTGGTACCAGGTCTGTGTTCTCATTAGTTAGTACACTGGTCCTCAAACATTCATATTCTTGATGTTTTAAAAAATTCTCAAAATAGCAACTATGTATAAGAACAGATTTTTTATCCTGCAAAATTTATTTTTTTATCCTGAAAAATTTATAAAAAGATTTATAATCAAATTAATGGGCAGTGTGGCAATAAGGTTTAGTAAGATCCAGAAGTACTCCGCTAAATTCACGTGGGATGGTTGTATATTTTATTTATTTAATGTTGTGCTAAATAACAACAGTTTGAAGGCATTTCATACTTTGCTCCCTACTAGTGGCTGACTAGCACACTGAAGTGAAGCCATTGAGTGCACTGAGCTATTAATGTGCATAAAGTTATTACAAATTAACACATTTTGCTTTTCCAAGAAGTAATTCTGAGTTTATTTGTTATTTAGTATAGCTACAGGTCAAGTGATAATGTGTTTGCTGAAGGTGGTAGGTGTCTGAAAACTGGTGAAACCTGAAAACTAATGAAACTCAGGCTGCTGTTTCTCATGGGAAGCATTGGCGAACCCATCCAGAAAGTAGAAGAGAGTAGAATGTCCTGCACATTTCACAAGGGCAATTAAACTTTCCTGTCCATTTGCAGCATTGTGATATGTATGACATACGTATTTCTCCATTCTGAGTTTCTTTTAAGAGATCAGAAGAAAGGCAAAATTGAGTTTGATGTTTTTAAAGTTCTAAAATGATCTCCTAGGTTCAGCAGTCTGTTAAAGCAAATCACATGTTACACTGTGATGGGTGGTAGTTCCATGTTCATCTACACATTGTTTAACATCCATGCATTTCTTTATGGCTAGCCTATGCCTTGCTTTTGTGCCAGCATTTTACAAAGCTGGCTGTGTTGTGTTCTGCATATTAATTTCCAACATGCACAGATTTTGTATTCAAAGGTAAACAGAATATCTAAGTACAAGAACCTTTGAATCCTGCTCCCATGTTAGCAAGCAAATTCCTCTTCAGACTCCTGCACATTCATGTGGAGTAAATGAGGACTGCATTGAGAAAAACAAACGGACAAACACAAATTGAAATCTTAAACTCCACTAGAACTACTGAAGCAATCTTTCAGGTTTTCAGAGGGTAAAGTCCATTGTTTGAACAGCAGGCAAGTCATAACGTAGTAAAAAATATGATAATTTTACAGAGATATTAAAATAGCATCATCATGCTGCTACATGATAAGACTCTAATCACTAAATTATGTTGTCATGGTTTTATGATTTTTGTTATTGTTATTCCACATCATAACATCATGTAGTAATTGGGAGTTAAAGAGTTAATGTTCCGGCTCTATGGATCATCGATAGTTCTGGGGATACCTGTCTCAGAAGAGAAGAAGTACAATGTTCCCCAGAGGACTTCGCTTTGCGTTGCGTTTTTTTCTTTTTCTGCTCACAGGGAAAGGTAAAAACTGTTCATGTGCCATGAGACACAGGCTCCTTCCCTTGATGACCAACCCAGCAGCGGGTGCTCACTAGCCGTCTCACCTTCAGTGTTCAACATAAGGCCTTCAGTTTTTTAGACACTCTCTGTCTCTCATTTTATTTGATTTATTAGTTTCCATTCCATTTATATTGTATTATATTATTTTGCATTCTGTTTTATTATTTAGTGAATCAGCTGTCTTGCTTTTAGGCCCATCTCCCTTTTCCTTTTCCCTTTCCCCCTTCCCCTTTCCCAGAGTGTGGGTCCGTGGGTCTCCCCAGTCATCACAGAACTGAGCCGAACCAGCTCTTAAACTGTTGACATAAGTGAATCTAATTACAAATATTGACAATTCTTCATCAATACAGCTCCAGAATAATTCCTTGTGAACTGAGAAATGGAAATACTTAGGGGATAAAAACACTATCAACAAATCTGCTAAAAAAAGCTCAATTTACGATACAAGATTTGTTGGTGAAATTTGGAAAATAAAGTGTAAGTTTCAATGTTTTGTTAAAAAAAAATATTTTACCCGTATGTGGTAATGGTTATTTTATTGTATTTATTACAATAATTAATAAAATCTAGGAGATGTTTTCTTGTTACATTAATTCATTTTGCTGAGAGCCTCCCAAACTCTACTGTGGTTATAAATAATGGGTCTTTAGCAAAGTGTGATACCAAATGTGAGAAATATAATATTTGGAAATAGTCTCACATATAGCTTATTTATTATGCACTATGGAATTTCCTCTCATGAGGAACTCAATTGCACTTAAATAAGTAAATGTAGCAGCATTTTGACTATCATTGTGTTTGGAAAAACATTTTAAACTCCTCTTAGTAACTTGACATCCTTCCACTGTTCCTTATTTACAACATCAGTTCAGGTACTGTTCTATCTTAGAGCTGCTAAGCATAAGGACTATATCCATTTCTGAGGAATCTCTCTGATTCTGGCCAACTATGGATTAAGTCAATTCAAATGTATGTGGCTAATACATTTAACCTCGGATCTGTGAACAGATTTAAAACTGATTTTTGACACATTCCTAGATTTCTAATAATGCATGTGTATCATTCTGTAAAGTTCTATATAAACAGGAAGTTTAACAAGTATTTCAATATATAAAAGTATAACAATATATAAAAGGATAGTCTTTACCCAGAACATAAACCATAGCTACAGAATTTACCATGTGAATAGAGTAATTCAGCGGCTATCTTATCTAAATGCTGTTCTGATGGAATTTAATAGATATTAATTTTTACATCTTAACCACTGTCTCATTGTGCCAGTGTTAGCTGTTTTGTGAGTTCTCTTTTAAGAGTACAATCAAAATAAAGAAACAAACATAACCTGAACCAATCAACAAACCAACCAAACAAAGAACCACCAGATTTACAGGACTAATGAAATATAGATGGCAAAATATTCAAGATGAGATTACTGAAAAATGACAGTCTCAAATTTAAATTTTTGGATAACTGATAGAATGACTGTTTAAGTTTGCAGAATACTTTTGCCCATTTTTTATTGCATGTTATTTTCAGTTGTTACAAGTAAGTACTGGAGAAATTTGCAGATGATCTAAAAAAAGAAATTCTATGACAATCTGTCTGGAGCTCAGTGAGAGACTGTACTCATCCAAGAGCCTGGCTGTTCAGTTAAATAGTTTCAAGTACTCTACTAAGCTACAGAGGGGTCTAGGATGCTCCCTCGAGGTGTCTTGTAGCATCTGTGACACCATACAATTCTCCAGGATACCCACATGGTGAATGTAGCATGAGATTTAGGGATACTCATCCCCTGAAGAACAATAGATGCCTAATGAGACATATGGTATTTGTTTATTTTTTTTCAGAGATCTAAACAAAGGCATCTAGCATCCCTTGATGTGCTGCAGGTTGTCTGAAATATCCATACGGGTCTGGCAGATATGGCACCTAAAATACACCTGTGCTATTCACTATTCCTGGAGGCAGGATACCCTATAGTATCCAAAATGTCAGTGACTCGTTAGCTTATCCAAAAAACATACTATAATACTTCACAAGGATCTAACAGTAAGCATATAATTAATAACGAATAATTAACATTGACAATTTAGTTATATCTTCTCACAGAATATCCACAAGGGGATTAGGCTTTATTTTAAATCTATCCATTATTAAAAATTATTAACATTTTTTCTGTGTTAGAGGTTTTATTCGCTATGGATTGAATGCAATTAATTCTCTAAACATTATTATTTGATGTTCCAGTTCTAATGTTTATTAGGTAGAAATGGCAAAGGACACAAATGTATTTACCTTACACTGAAGTATAGTCTTCACGTGATGTCTCTGTCACTTGTCACTGCTTTTCCTCAGATTAGTGTCCTATTGTCCTATTTAGGTGAAGCTGCACTGCTAAATTCTGTAATTGGGATAGTAAAAAAAATTCTTTGTTTTTTTATTATTTTAGAGGATAAAATATTTGTTTTATTATGCAACTCCCTGAGTCATTTGCAGCTTACCCACTGGTGAGGGCAGGTCAGTGTTTAGCTAAGCAATAAAGACATCATTCTCCAGATCATTATCTCTGTCCAGCTGGAAGGTTGCCTTGAGATGGTCACCCTGTGGCACCCTCTGCAATCTGCTTGTGCCTTATGCCACAACAAGAACTACAGGAAATCAGCTACATTTCAGTAAAACATTTGAGTCACATACAGAAAAAGAACTAAAAATGAACAGCAATTTGTTACAGACTGCAAGACATTAGAGACTGATGCTCCTGAAGTTGAAATTTCAGTAGGAGGAAATTAATCCATTTGCATAGTGAAAAGACTGAAGCATATCTGTCCTCAAGTCTCTTTGCTGTAGCTAATGGTTTTATGAAAAACAAGTCAATAAATAAGCATAAACCTCCAATATAATCATTGTCTCCTTACACTAGTGGGGATGTCTGAGCATTTCAGATAATTCTGGACAAACATCTGCTGTGAACCATGAGAAGCAGGCTAAGAGTATGTCTGCTTAAGTTAAATTTTCTGTCCAAATAAGTTAGAGACCTGAAGGATTTTTAATGCTGCAGTATTAGCTCCACTATGGAGAAATATAACTTACTTTTAAGCTGCAGAAAGAATGACACTTTCTCCTAGAACTGATTTTTGAATGATATTTATGTTTCTGATAAGACCTGTCTCACTTGCTGGGAAAGAAATTGTATGGGCCGTGGGTAGAAGCAGTATGAATTACTACATGACTACTACTGCAGAAACTTATTTGGGTCCTTACGAAGAGATGTCAAACCTCACAATGAATTTGATCATGAGGATAACCCAGCACAACATATGGTAAATTGGGCTTTATTCCCAATGTAGTATAGTAAGGAGGCAAATAAGTTGAACTGCAGTGCTCACTGGCTTAATCATGTTTAATCACAATGCAACTAGCGTGCTGGTGAGCAAAGGTGAAGAATATCAGGGGCTGGTGCTCAAGTGGGGGTTCGATGCTTGGATCTTCTTCCCATTGATCCTGACAGTCAAATTTACTTGTGAGACCCTTGGCTCCATCACAGAACAGTTTATAGTACTGAACACACCAACCATGATGACAGAAGGTCTGCCTGAGTCACACAGACTTACTTGCTATGTTGAAAGGATAGTATAACTGCTTTTAAAGAACACTTCCTGAAATAATGTCTGTCACTGGATGTTTGCAGCCCTCAAGGTGTACTGCTGTGAAATAGATCCCTTTTCATCAGTGAAATACAACACGTTATAAAAATGGGATTGAAACACATAGAAAATTCATTAAACACTCACCAAACATGGGTATGCATCTAAAGTTGCTGCAGAAAAAATGTTGTTCATGCAAAACCACTGAACTGCTTTCAGTGTGAGTGTGACTGCCAAACAATAAGATTTAACAGCAGGAAAACTGAAACACGCGACAGTTTCTAAGAAGAGAATCAAAATGAGTATCATGAGTGTAACTGTAAAACACATGAATCTCAAAATTTGTACAGGAAAGCACAAGCAATAAGCTGTCATGGAGAAAAGAACTGCCCAGGGACAGAACTTATCAGCTGTAGGTTTGTTATCTATAAAGAGACTAGATTGGAGCATCTAAAAAGTTATTTCAATTTCCAGTATATGCTCTAAACAAATGATTTAGGGGATGTTTTTTGCAATTTCTACTGATGGGAAAGTTTATGGAATGAAATAAAAAAAATTGTCAAGGGAGATTATGATAAAACTAACAATGGCAAATGAAATGACATCTTCAGTTAAACAACTTCAAAGAATTCAGAAAAACAATATGTTGGACATGGCATTGGGATTGAGAAGGCTGGAGAGAGTTTTTCCTTGCTTAACCAGGTCTTGGCCTTGCAAAAAAAACTGGAGGCAGTTTTTCTTTACATTG
Source organism: Odontophorus gujanensis (assembly GCA_013399175.1). NCBI lineage: Eukaryota > Metazoa > Chordata > Aves > Galliformes > Odontophoridae > Odontophorus > Odontophorus gujanensis. Next base: position 142,771 of record VXAB01012688.1, on the reverse strand, counting down.
ACAGGGTTTAGGATTAAGCAACACATACAAATAAACCACCTCCTTAATAAAATAGTTGTGGAAACTTTTCTTGTTATCAGGGCTTGTCTGCATGGGCCTGACAGGTGAAGCTACAAGCTCTAACGGGTGGCTGAAGAAGCTGTGAGGAAATAATCATGGAAAAAATATCAGACTATATAACTCCTGCTGTTTCAGTCCACTCTTTGGATTACCAGTGGCAGGCCTACCAAAACAGACAAGTGAACAACACAACAACTGAAGACTTGCTATTCGTGCTGCAGATGACTCTGACTGCAAAAGCTTGTGATATTATATCTTCACTTTATTTATTTGTTTGTTTCTAAGATGCCAGTTACTATCCCACCAGAAAGGAAATGGAAATATATTTTTAAACTATATTTAATTCTCTCCTGTGACCTGTTAACAATGAAAAGCAGATCTTCAGTTACACACCTGTGAACCTGAAGGCAATGTACATCTGAGAAATTGATTGTCAAATAGTAGTGGCACAGAAAATGGTGGAAACAATGTTATAATAGATTTTCTGTTCCCTTCTCTTTCCAACACTCTCAACAAGTTTAAATGTGCAAGGATGAATTTGTCTTGGCTTCAGTTCAATTTACTGATTTTCACCATAGCCTGGATCCATTCATTTTATTTTATTTCCTGGTAGCAGGCCTGGATTTAAGAATTACATTAATGCGTCTAATGTTTCACTTTATATTTTAAATTAGCATTCTTTGTTCCATCAGTCCATACTGATAATACTTTTTATTTTGTTCATTTGTCTTGACTTGCAAACACAGGAAACATCCTTTTGGGTCATAGCTGGGAGCACAAAGTCTGTCACTCCATCTCTCTGCATAGCACCAGAGATTATAGAAGTGCTTTCAGTCTGCATATGTAGATTGTCAATAAAATACCAGTAGATGGCACTCAAGAATGCACAGCCTTGATCCTACCTAAGAACTAGCAACCTTGCCATGCTCTGCAAATGGCTTCCTCTGTCTTAGCACAAGAAGTTTAAAAGGAAAGGGAAACAAAAACAGCACTTTGGAGTTCACTGTTTCACCTGTGTATCTCCATGTAGCACATAGGTCTTGATTTTGTATGACTAATAATTAGAATTAGGTGATGAGAGCAATAAAATAAATTAGAAATCCATGGGGAACATTTTCAGTTCCTTTTTGTCTCTATATAAGTGAACTTTACTTCACTAAGGCAAATTATTGCACTTTCTTTAAATACCATGTAGTATGATGTTGTTTGATATTTTTCCAAAACAGGAAATGGTGTATTAAAATAGTTCTCATAGCATCCCATTTTAATCTGCTATAAACAATTCAAACAAAGAAAATTAAACTATTGGGGCCTTTTCCTGGGGATGTCACAGTAACCACGATAGAGCCTGGGAGAAACTGTCTGGCCCCAAACAAGGTGGTGGGTGGATAAATAACGACCCTGCCAGGTAGACAACATTAACAAAAGCAAAGGAGGAACTGTCCTCTGGCAGTGGTCTGTGGTCTGAATGGCTTCCAACTCTAGACCTGCTGCTTGTTTGCTGATCATACAACTCCACCCTCTGCAAGTTTGTTGATCATACAAAATTGGGAGGACAATAAAGATCTGTCAAATCTGAGGATTATCTGTAAAGCTGGACAAGTATTAGGACCTTCTTATAAATCTATTCTTCATCTCTTTCTTCTCTCAGAACTGCTACTGTGCAAGCTTTTT
>VXAB01012688.1:86815-140984 GCA_013399175.1 Odontophorus gujanensis | reverse complement strand
TGTGTGTGTGTGTGTGTGCTCCTTGTAAAATTATTTAACAAATCTAGTATGGACTCAGTTGAAAGCTGCATTACTTGGGAGAAAATAACCGCTTGTCTAAAAGATTAGTCCTACCCCTGTGTAAGACTGTATTTCTCAAGTTGTATGTTGTCAGAAGAAAGTGAAGGGAAGGAAAAAGGAAAGGAAAAAGGACAGGAAAAAGGAAAGGAAGGGAAAAAAAGAAAGGAAAGGAAAAAAAAACAGAAGGAAANAAGGAAAAAGGAAAGGAAAAAGGAAAGGAAAAAGGAAAGGAAAAAGGAAAGGAAGGGAAAAAAAGAAAGGAAAGGAAAAAAAACCAGAAGGAAAGAGAAAAGGAAGGGAAGGATCACCATGGATTGCCATGGGTTGGCAACCACTAGGTCAGGCTGCCCAGGAACCCATCCAACCTGGCCTTGAGCACCTCCATGGATAGGGCATCCACAACTACTCTGGGCAACCTGTTCTGTCACCTCATCACTCTCTGAGTAAAGGATTTCTACCTAAATCTTCCCTCTTTTAGTTAAAAGCCATTTTCATTTTTGAGCAGTGGATATAGTCTACCATGATTTCATCAAGGCATTTGATGCTGTCTCCCACAACATTCATATAGTGAAGCTAAGGAAGTGCGGAATATACAAGTAGACAGTGAGGTAGGTTGAGAACTGACTGGCAGAGCTCAGAGGGTCGTGATCAGCAGCACAGAGTCCAGTTGGAGACCTGTACTTAGCAGTATTCTCCAGTGGTTGGTGCTGGGGCCGGTCTTATTCAACATTTTCATCAGTGACCTTGATGAGGGGATAGTGTCCACCCTCTGCAAGTTTGCTGATCATACAAAGTTGGGAGGAGTGGCTGACACACCAGAAAGCTTTGCTGCCCTTCAGTGAGACCTGGACAGACTGGAGAGGTGGGTAGTAAGAATTCAGATGAGGTTTAACAAAAGCAGTGTGTAGAGTCTTGCACCTGGGAAGGAGTAACTGCAAGTATCAATGCAGGCTGGGATATGACCTACTGGAGGAGAGATCTGCAGAGAAGGACCAGAGGGTCCTGGTGGACACCAGGTTGACCATGAGTCAGCAGTGTGCTCTCGTGGCCAAGATGACCAATGGCATTCTGGACTGAGAGACCTGGATCTGTTCAGCCTTGAGAAAAGAAGACTTAGAGGGGATCCTATCCATGTCTATAAATATCTAAGGTGCAGGAGGCAAAGGGATGAGGCCATACTTTTCAGTAGTACATGGTGACAGGACAAGAGGAAATGGCCATAAACTGAAGCATAGGAAGTTCCGCACCAATGTACAAAGGAACTTCTTCACAGTGTGCATGATAGAGCACTAGCACAGGCTGCCAAGGGAGGTTGTGGAGTCTTGTTCTCTGGAGACATTCAAGACCTACCTCTGCAACCTGGGCTAGGGAGCCTGCTTTGGCAGGGTGGTTGGACTCAATGTTCTCTAGATGTCCCTTCCAACCCCTAAAATTCTCTGATTCTGTGCTTCCCCTTGTTCTATCGCTATTAGACCATCTGAAAAGTCAGTCCCCCTCCTGTTTGTAAGCTCCCTTCAAGCACTGGAAGACTGTAGTGAAGTCTCCCTCTTCTCCAAGTTAAATAAGCCTAGCTTCCTCAACCTTTCTTCTTAAGAAAGGCACTCCAGTGCTCTTATCACCTTTGAGGCCCCACTGTGGACATGCTCCAAGAATTCCACATCTTTCTTCTCTTCAGGACTCCAGGATGCAGTACTCAAAGTGGGTCCCCATGAAGGCAGAGTAATAGAGGGACAATCACAACCCTTGCCCTGCTGGCCACCACTCTGTTGATGTAGCTCAGGATTCATTTGGCCTTCCAGGCAGCAGGCATAGATTGTTGGCTCATGCCAAACTCTTTGTTCACCAGGATCCCCAAGTCCTTTTCCATAGGGCTTCTCTCAATGAGTTATTCTTAGTCTGTACTTGTGTCTGCAATTGACCCAAGGCAACGCCCCGAACTTGTTCTTTTTTCTGGTTTACATGCACTCACTTTTCATGCTTGTCTAGGGCCCCCTGAATGTCAGCCCTTCCTTCTATTGAGTCAATGGCACCAATCAGCTTGATGTCATCAGCAAACTTTCTGAGGGTGCACTCAATCCCACTGTCTAGGTCATGGATTAAGATGTTGAAGAGCACTGGTCCCAAGATGGACCCCTGGGAGACACCACGTGTCACTAGTCTCTACTTGGACTATGAACCAATGAGCCAATGAACGCAATGCTCTGTGATCATCCAATCAATTATTTATGCACTGAATAGTGCACCCTACAAATTCATGTTTCTCCAATTTAGAGATAAGGATGTAGTACAGGACTACGTCAAAAGCCTTGCACAAGTCCAGGTAGATGTTATTATTTCTTTGTCCCCCAGTCCCGTCCCTTCATCATAGAAGACCACCAGATTGGTCAGGCATATGTCCTTGATGAAGCAATACTGGCTGTCTTAGATCAACTTCTTATCTCAGATATGCCTTAACATAGCTTCCAGAAGGATCTATTCCATAATTTTACCAGGCACAGAGATGAGGTTCACTGGCCTGTAGTGTCCTGGGTGTTCCTTTCTCATTTTCTTGAAAATGAGTGATGTTTCCAAAAGAGACCTGAAAAGTTCAGTTCCCTATTGGGGAATGTAAGAGTGCTGTGACACCTTAAAATACCACTAAGCAAACATAATGGACCTCAGTTCTGACAAACCACAAGTCACAAGTTTAATATGAGACATAAAAGAAAGAAATGTTGAAAAAATGTCAATTTAATTCTTTTACTATGGTGGACTGTGTCTTCNCAATGCAGGCTGGGATATGACCTACTGGAGGAGAGATCTGCAGAGAAGGACCAGAGGGTCCTGGTGGACACCAGGTTGACCATGAGTCAGCAGTGTGCTCTCGTGGCCAAGATGACCAATGGCATTCTGGACTGAGAGACCTGGATCTGTTCAGCCTTGAGAAAAGAAGACTTAGAGGGGATCCTATCCATGTCTATAAATATCTAAGGTGCAGGAGGCAAAGGGATGAGGCCATACTTTTCAGTAGTACATGGTGACAGGACAAGAGGAAATGGCCATAAACTGAAGCATAGGAAGTTCCGCACCAATGTACAAAGGAACTTCTTCACAGTGTGCATGATAGAGCACTAGCACAGGCTGCCAAGGGAGGTTGTGGAGTCTTGTTCTCTGGAGACATTCAAGACCTACCTCTGCAACCTGGGCTAGGGAGCCTGCTTTGGCAGGGTGGTTGGACTCAATGTTCTCTAGATGTCCCTTCCAACCCCTAAAATTCTCTGATTCTGTGCTTCCCCTTGTTCTATCGCTATTAGACCATCTGAAAAGTCAGTCCCCCTCCTGTTTGTAAGCTACCTTCAAGCACTGGAAGACTGTAGTGAAGTCTCCCTCTTCTCCAAGTTAAATAAGCCTAGCTTCCTCAACCTTTCTTCTTAAGAAAGGCACTCCAGTGCTCTTATCACCTTTGAGGCCCCACTGTGGACATGCTCCAAGAATTCCACATCTTTCTTCTCTTCAGGACTCCAGGATGCAGTACTCAAAGTGGGTCCCCATGAAGGCAGAGTAATAGAGGGACAATCACAACCCTTGCCCTGCTGGCCACCACTCTGTTGATGTAGCTCAGGATTCATTTGGCCTTCCAGGCAGCAGGCATAGATTGTTGGCTCATGCCAAACTCTTTGTTCACCAGGATCCCCAAGTCCTTTTCCATAGGGCTTCTCTCAATGAGTTATTCTTAGTCTGTACTTGTGTCTGCAATTGACCCAAGGCAACGCCCCGAACTTGTTCTTTTTTCTGGTTTACATGCACTCACTTTTCATGCTTGTCTAGGGCCCCCTGAATGTCAGCCCTTCCTTCTATTGAGTCAATGGCACCAATCAGCTTGATGTCATCAGCAAACTTTCTGAGGGTGCACTCAATCCCACTGTCTAGGTCATGGATTAAGATGTTGAAGAGCACTGGTCCCAAGATGGACCCCTGGGAGACACCACGTGTCACTAGTCTTTACTTGGACTATGAACCAATGAGCCAATGAACGCAATGCTCTGTGATCATCCAATCAATTATTTATGCACTGAATAGTGCACCCTACAAATTCATGTTTCTCCAATTTAGAGATAAGGATGTAGTACAGGACTACGTCAAAAGCCTTGCACAAGTCCAGGTAGATGTTATTATTTCTTTGTCCCCCAGTCCCGTCCCTTCATCATAGAAGACCACCAGATTGGTCAGGCATATGTCCTTGATGAAGCAATACTGGCTGTCTTAGATCAACTTCTTATCTCAGATATGCCTTAACATAGCTTCCAGAAGGATCTATTCCATAATTTTACCAGGCACAGAGATGAGGTTCACTGGCCTGTAGTGTCCTGGGTGTTCCTTTCTCATTTTCTTGAAAATGAGTGATGTTTCCAAAAGAGACCTGAAAAGTTCAGTTCCCTATTGGGGAATGTAAGAGTGCTGTGACACCTTAAAATACCACTAAGCAAACATAATGGACCTCAGTTCTGACAAACCACAAGTCACAAGTTTAATATGAGACATAAAAGAAAGAAATGTTGAAAAAATGTCAATTTAATTCTTTTACTATGGTGGACTGTGTCTTCCTTGGCTGCCAACTTTCCTAAGTTCATTTTTTAACCATGACATATTCTTAGTCCCTTCCATTCTTCCAAGCTGAAGAGGATTCTTGGTTCTTCATTTCTTATGACTGATTTTGCCTCTCAAAATTCAGTCTTGTCCTTAATGAGAAATAGCAACCTTGCACAGGACAGAATAAATACTATAGTTAAAATTTACAGAAGTTCCCAAATCACTGAAAAACCTATGTTTAATGAGAAATCAAAGAATTTTCTCTTATCCTAAAGATTAATCATGCTATAAGCAATAGATTTTCCAAAGGAGAAAATGTATAATAAATGCAACTAAGACAAATAGAAAATATAAGTGCAGAGAAAGATGAACATGTATGAATTTGAGTTGGTTTTATTACCTCCTGACTCCTGACACTTGAAAACCCATCCTCTCTTTTCCTCTGGCCTGTACCTATTCTCAACAAGTGAACTGATTCATAGCATGAACTATTCTCATCTGAAGAGGGTGTGATTCCAGCTGTCTACTCCAGATTTCTCTCGCGGTGATTTCTGACTGGTAGGTAGCTAAGTACCACCACACTGCACTTTCACTTGCCTTCCTCAAAAAGAGGTAGGGAGTAAATATGGTAAAAAAATCTTATGGGTTGAGATAAGGACAGAGAGATTGCATACCAACTGCTGTCGCAGCCAGAACAGACTCAGTATATGGGAAATTAATGTAATTTATTACCTATTACCAGAGCAGTGAGAACTAAAAGCAAAGTAAAAATGTCTTCATCCATCCACCTTCTTCAACCCTGAGGACTGCAGAGGAATGGAGGCTGAAGTCTGCCCATAACCTGTAAGACTGCTGCTCCTCCATGGTCACACTGTGCCCATGCTCCACGTGGAGTCCCTCCCACAGGTACCATCTTTCCCCAGCTGATCCCAAGCGGCCGTTCCACAGGCTGCAGCTCTCCCAGCACTTATTCAACATGGCTCCATACCTCTGGGCCCACCCTTCAGGAGCGCACTGCTCCATGCAGACCCAACAGGTGCAGTTCCCCCAGTCCTCCTGCCCCACCATGGACTCCTCTCCATGAGCTGTAGCTCCTTCAGGCCACATCCACTGCTGCTCTGTGGTCTCCTCCAGGGCTACACAAAAAATGAGGTCTGCTCCACATGGTGCCTGTGGACTGAAGGGGACAGCCTGCTCCTCCACAGGGAAGCTTGTAGATTCTTCTCGCAGAGGCAACTCCTGCAGCCCCTACTACCAAAAGCTTGCCACATAAGCCTGATTTGTACAGTTATAAACCTAATATATAAGCCAAATTTGTTACAGATATATATATGTTTGTGTGTGTGTGTGTGTGTCTGCAGCGAACAAAAAGAACAAATACTTTAAGTGCTTGATATTGAGGTCAGATATAGTTCCATCCCAAGGCTCACAAGGGAATAGAATACAAAACTGCTGTACATAAACCTCTAAAAGAACAAGAACTACATATTAAAGAATTTTATTAGATGATGTTTTAAAGTATCCCTTGGGATAGTACGATCGTACGGTTTTTTATTTGTTCAAACAGCAGAACTGTGAGAGAATGCAGCCACGATATGCCATGTGTCAGTAATTCAACAAAGGAAGCTCATAAAAATTAACAATCAGAAAATAGTAAGTAGCTATATATCAAGAGCTGCACTATTAAAACAAGAAGTGAATCTGCTGCCTGCATATGATAAGGTGAATATCACAAAATATCAAAGTCATTATACCATTTGAACAACTTAAACTTTTATGAGTCCCTTAGCCTCAGAGCCTCAGCAGGGCATTGATTAGCCTCTGAGCATCAATAGAGGGAACAATGATACCCCAGAAAGTCTTGTTCCTTATTGCTTGTTTGTAGCACGTTTTACTGTGTATTCTTAGCCGTTGCAAGCTAGGGGTAAAATAATTGGTGACGGTTCAATTGCTGGCGGAAGTAGGAGAACGTATAACCCTAGAGTAGCCATTCATTATGATTGCTAATTCCTCCTCTATATGTCACGATCAAAGATGCTACAGTAAGCACAGTAGATTCACAAAGAAACAGAAAGACATTAGATAATACTTTCCGATATTTTTCTTCTACTCTTCCAGTACAGACTGGGTGTGACATGAAAGTATTTCAGATTCCAATTTGCCTCCATAGTTATGATCTCAGAGAAGTAATTCAGATACAGAGCTACAATGTGGAAATACAGTTTCATGTCAAGGTTTTTTTAATACTTATCCCATTGCAGATACTGCTCAGGACTTTGTCCCTCATTACAATCAGGGCTACAAAGGTTCAAAGAGCAAACAGAGTAAACACTCCTATTTGCCTCTGAGAAGACAGATTTTGTGGCTGCAAGGTCAAACATGGTCACTGAATGTTGCTATGGTAACTATACATTGATTCACTAAAGATCAGAGCTTGTTCTGAAGCTTGTCCAAAGCAGGATATTGTCCTACCATAATTACGTTTCTCAGCTCTTAGTTATAATGTTTTGTGCTGTGGCTGGTTCTGAATGCAAAGAGAGCTAAAGCTCAGTGATGTCTTAGTTATGCAAAGAAAAAAAAAAGGACAAAGGGTGGGGAAGGAAGCCCAGAGAAAGAAAAAAAAAAAGCTAAATAAGGATGAAGGTTTCATAATGCACATTAAAGAGAGGGGAAAAAAGTAGAAAAAAGAGATGTTCTAATATTGACAATAGAGCCCTGTATCTATAAATTCACTTTAGAATCACTTCACAATATGTTTTTTCTTTCCTGATCTAAGCTGAAATCCATGCAATTATCACAGAATAATCTCAATAGTTAGCTACTGGAAATAAGAGACAAATGCATATTCTTTCAAGTGATTTTCAAGATAAATGTTTTGGTAGAAATGCTACAGTCTAGAGGGTTAAGTGTCTAGAGTCCGTGAGCAAAAAATGGCTGTCATTCTGACCTCTCTGTTCATGCGGTATTTGTAGAGCTTTCGTAAGCCTTGGTTATAGTGATATAAAACTCTTTATGATAGGCACACATCCACAGACAGACATTTCCAGATCTCTCTTTTTGCTTCTCAGCTTAACAGGGAGAAAATCAACATATGGTAAGATTTGGCAATGTAAAAGAAAATTTTATTTTCTGAATTCATGCAGGCTAGAATATACAGTCTTTAATACAAATTATTTTAATATAGTTTATTTGGTATTTACATCAACACACTTTTGAATGTAAGCAAATCTTGTTATAACAAGAAACAAAGTTATCACTATCATTACCTGCACATGAAAATACTATAAAATGAAGTATAGCACCCTGATCTCTGCAATCTTTTTCCTTTCTTAACCAGAGTGAGCTCCTCCTTCTCCTGAGCATCAGCTGCATTTCCATTTCAAATTTGTATTCAGCTTGATAGGTAAAAGGGTCCCATCCATGAAGTCATGCATTATTCATTTAATATAAAACAGTGTCTGTAACATAGGATGTGGATGGTATACAGAAAGGGATGAGCACTAAGTTTTGTGGGTTTTGTTTGGTTGCTTGCTTGGTCTTCTGAGTAGCTCTTATTTAATTCTGCTTTTCACTCTGAAATTTACTACATATCCATCAAAGAAAACATAAATAAGCAGTGTTAGACACCCCTTCTGAACTCTGCTGAACTGTAGAAGCAGCATCTTTTTGCATGAGATAAGCAAATGACCTTTAGTAAGGCTGCACCCAAAGTAGGCTTCACATTCTCCCTGCAGCAGGGATGCTGCTCATACAGTCATGATCTTCCAGTCAATCAGGAAAATCTGTCACTCTATTCAGCCATCAGCAGAGCGGAATTCAGTCTTAATAAACAAATTTACCAGTGCATTGTCAGTAGCAGGTGTATCCATATTCTTACTTCAGAGCATGGGGAGTTCATAAAGCTGACATGAAAACTGAATACTGAAATACAGTGTTCAACAAACACTGGGCACTGTAACTTTCTGAATCTCATATAAAAATCAATAGATGTTGAAAAACTTAGTTAAACTGTGAAATATTAATACCTTATTCTTGAACAATCATTACTTCAAAGATACCGGTTTTCTGCTAGAGAAAGTAAACAGTTTAGTCATTATCTACTTTCATGTTTACACAATTGCAAGTATAAGCAAAATGTTCATAATTTTTGTATTTTAGCCTCAAAATGTTATGTTGACCTCTATGTAATCAATGAAGCATAGTTCCACAACACAGAGAAATAAGTTCTGACCAACTGTTACAGCTGTTTTAATCTTATTCACTTCTCCATATTGCTTGTAATTAAATTGATTATTTTTTTTTTCCTCTTTGCTGAAGGGTCACCTTTTTTGCTTTTTAAGACAATTGTCTGTTCCATTTTCTCCCTAATGAGGCAATCCGAATATCAGCATCTCCATACTGAATTTTGCTATAAGGTACCTATACTTATCTGTGGTATTATGTGTATGAAGAGTGAAAATATACATGTGTTGCCAAAAAAACTTCTTTTAAGTTTGTTGGTGGAGTCATATGGGTCCTCTGGGAAATCTATTAGACCATTTTGTGCTTGTCTGTGTACAGAATATTAGAAGTATTAAGAAAACAGTTCCAGTGGGAATGGGATTCCCCAGAAAACAATAAACTGATTTTTAACTGACTCAGTACGTGCTTATGATATTTAGTGATTCAACACTGCTGGACTTAAACCTCCATTTCATAACTGTATTTAAATATACATAACCATAGACAGGTTTGCTCTTCACTGGGTAAAAAATCGGATAGTCTGGATAGTCTGGATGACTGGATATTCTGACCCAGAGATTAGTGGTAAATGGAGTTAAATCCAGCTGGTGACTAGTCATGAGTGGTGTTCCTCAGGGGTCAGTACTGGGGTCTGTCCTGTTCAATATCTTTATTGATGATTTGGATGAGTGACTGAATGCATCCTCTGTAAGTCTGTAGACGACATCAAGTTAGGAGGAAGAGTTCATATGCTTGGGGGTAGATAGGCTCTATAGAAGTATCATGATAGTTTGGATTGATGGGCTGAGGCCAATGGGATTGTTCAAGAAGACCAAGTGCTGGGTCCTGCACTTTGGTCACAACAATACCATGCAATGCTACAGGTTTGTGGCAGAGTGGCAGAGTGGGGTGTTAGTTGACAGGCAGCTGAACATGAGCCCAACGGTATGTCCATGTGGTCAAGAAAGCCAATGGCATCCTGGCTTGAATAAGAAATAGGGTAGCCAGAAGTACTAGGAGGTGATTGTCCCCCTCTGTTTCGCTCTGGTGAAGCCACATCTCAAGTACTACAAGCTCCTCATTACAAGAAAGACATTGAGGCCCTTGAGTGTGTCCAGAGAAGGGTAACAAAGCTGGTGAGGGACCTGGACTACAAGCCTTATCGGGAGCAACTAAGGGAATTGGGGTTGTTTATTCTGGAGAGGAGGAGGCTCAGGGGAGATCTTATCACTCTCTACAACTAACTGAAAGGAGTTTGGAGTGAGGTGGAAGTTGACCTCTTCTCCCCAGTGACAGATATGGTTAGAGGTAATGGCCTTACTTTACACCTGGGGAGGTTCATCTTCTAAAGGAAGATATTCTTCCCAAAAAGAATGGTCAACCATTGGAACAGATTGCCCAGGAAGGTGGCAGAGAAATATGTAGACATGGGTTAGTGCATGGTGGTGACAGGTTGATGAATGGACTAGATGACTTTAGAGGTCTTTTCCAATCTGACTGATTCTATGATTATAGATTATAGTTTTGCTCTGTGCGGTAATTCAAGAATAAGTCCTTTAGGAGTTGCAGTGGAGCACTCTGCATCTTCTAGAAGAGAAAGAGCTCCTGGCCTGTGCTAAGGACAGTCTGGGCCTGCCATGGAAAAGATGGGATAAAAAGTGAGGAGGAGGAGGCAAGAGGAGAGGACTCAGGTTGAAGATATGAATACCGGGTGAAAGTTATTTACTTTAAGCTACTAGATGAGCAGAAGATTGCATTAAGGCATGGTACTTCCCTGACAGGGAACATCATGAGGACTTGTAGTTACTTTACTTGACCTCTCTCCTCTTTATGTCACAGTGACTTGACCTTTTCAAACACAAAACAGAGCAGGGAGACAGAACTTGCCTGATATATCAGATATATTCTCTTAGGCTTTCTGTCATACTGGATCTTTGCAGCTGGAAATCCCTCAGTGGGTGGACAGAATTCCCATGACAGAACTCATGCTAAAGCAGTCCACTGAACTCCTCCAGTTTGGGTTAACCATGCTGAATATCCAGGAGGTTGGGATGATAGCTTGGGATTTGTATCAGGGTGACAGATGCCAGTGGAAAAATTGAACATATTTTCCTATCCCTGAAGTGTGATTCCTGTTGGCACCTTGTGGTGTTTAAGGTGCTGTGGGAATGTCTGTGGCACATCAATTACTTGACATATAAAAGTCAGTAACTCCATGTCAATGGAGCCTTCCATGAGAAAATTCCTATGGGACCACGCAGCACTTGAGTGATTTATTTTAGGGTGCAGCCATACCTGAATATCTTTCTCAGGCAGCTAATAACCAAGTTTATATATTTTTTGAAAATTATACTCTTTGCCTTACTCAGATAGCTTTTACCATACTGCAAGTTTACCTTTCAATTCCACCAGTTTTTAGTTTTTTAAAAACTTGTGAGACAACAGAGGAACCAGAAAATCATAGAATCGTAGACTCACTAAAGTTGTAAAAGACAATCCACTTGCAGACAGATGGACAGATGGGAGTGGATAGTAGAGACACCTCAGCCCTCTTGAGATGTGTTTACCACTCTCCCGACAAAGGACAATATACAAGCTTGCTTATTTCTCTATTTAAAAGGACTGTACTTATTTTATTCTTGTGATTATAAATAGATGGGCATCTTCTTAGCCCGATCCTGCTATTCTCCTGCCAGCTACCTTTCATGTGTTCTTATTGGAACTCTTTCAATATCATAAGAAAATAAGAAATGGCATTCAAAAATTAAAGAAAAATCTTTGAAAATCTGATCTTTTTGTTTCTGCGTAAGGGAGTGAGGCAAATTTCAAGATACAAAGCTCAATAATCATTTCATTCAGGATTTGAGTGATATAGCAATATATAGAAGATATTCTCTCAGCTCAAAGACCTGCTCTGAAACATCAGGGAAGAAACAGAAATACAATTAAGTCTTGCTTAACAATGAGCTGTAATTCTTCAGGTATTTTTTATCAACCTGATCTGTAATATTGATCATTAGAGGTCTTTTAGGTCAGTTCAAGGACCTCAATTCAAATGAGGACAATCATTCATCATCTTGTCTTTTATCTTAAAACTGGTGTATGAAATAACTCGTAATTTTATTATTACTCACAACTTCTGTCACAGAAAGGATCAAAGAACATGTACACATGAGAATGGAAATGAGGTTTAGGGGTTCAGTAAAAAATGTTATGATACTAACACAGGATTATAAATGAGAATCATTTTAGCATCATTTTAGAAGTTTTTAATATATTTTGTTTAAATACTGACACAGATGTGGATACAAATTAAGAAGCATTCAAAGGATCTGCAGAAGAACTTGATAGCATTAATTTTTGGATGCATTGCAAGCATGTATTCCATAACATTTACAAATGATAGGCAATGAGTGATTAATGACAGTTGCAAATTTGATAATCCCTGTATTTCCTGCTCCCTATATTTCTCATTCTATGGCATTTTTTTGCTTTTGTTTTTGTCTTCAAGCAAGTGATGAAAAAGTTGACCGATTCTCAGTGTAAACAGAAATCAAAATGGCAGGCTTTCCCCATAGCATTCAAAAATACATTGTTCTTCTTGGGAGGCCAGACAGTTTTCTCATTGCTGTGATTACCAATTATTACCTTCCAACAAAACTGCACAAGTACTTTCAAAATAGATATAATACAGATGGCATTTTTATACTTGCATACTGTCCTCAGAAAAAATATTTACCACTTTGCTATTTCAGACACTTAGTAGAGTGAACGGATGAGAAAGAATTAGTATCTGCGACTGCCTATTTGAACAAAAAGAGAAACTATAAAATAGTTTTTAGGATCAAATTGTTGATTTTGTCTGAAATTTCCTAGGCCTATTCACACTGTTCTCCTGCCAGATACTTTTCATGTGTTCTCATCGGAAGAAGTCTTTCACCATCACTGTCAATAAGAAGCGCTTTGGAAATTTTTCCATCAAATTGTGGCAGTTTTATAAGAGTAAAAGTTATTTACCAATGAATTTATCTATCAGAATTTATTTAAATGGATATGCTACAAAATGGAAAGTAGTCCAAGCTATAAAAACTATTTCCACAATATCCTCTTCCACCACAATATTAAGGACATCCACTGAACCACAAATGTACACAGGCAAACAGACAGAATCCCCCAAACTTTCTGTAGGGGCATAAAGACAACTAATGAACATCATTACTCTGTTTAATGTGGTGCTGCCATTTGAACCTATAAAGGAAGAAAGACAGCAATAGCCAGAAATATTATAATCCTTCAGTTGTGAAGGTCAGATATAAAAATTCATCTTTGCAGTTAGGTCCTGTTTTGAGTCAAAAGAGTTCTAAATTAGCTCTTGATACATGTAATAGCTGAAGTGCATAAAACTATGAAAAATATTGTTTTCAAAATACAACTTGCAGATGCAAACTGAAGGTTAGCTAATGTAAACAGCATAAAAAAGAGCTGACTATTACATGAAATAAGGGGGATTACTGAAGTGAAAAGAGAAATAAGCAGTCTTAAATCTGAAGCTTTACATTTGATTAATTAAACTGCATCCGAAATTTGCTAATTGGATGCTTTCATGATATTTTTTTGTGGGACACTGACAGATGGTATTGCTCTCATGGCAATTAATCCTAGTAACACTTTTAAAATAAGGAATAAAAGTATCTGGTTATTCCTGTTTCTGCAATAATTTCTCTGAAAAACAAGGACAGAAATAGCTATACATTTCCATGTGAGGAAGATGAAAGTGATGAATATTCAACTAGTTTGAAATAGCATTTAATTGCTTATTCCCAGGTAATAGTTTTTAAGTAAATGAGGACAATGACACTGATAGTGTCTGCCTTTTAGCACCTTCAGTAAGGACAGAAATACATACTTAAATTGACATCTTTTTATTGTACTTGCATAAGGAAAACACATGAAATTTAAATAGTTAATAATGCAAAGTCAGTAAGGTAAAATTGGAAAAATCTCCAACTGTTCCACAAGAGAAAGATCATGTTTCTCTCGATTATTGCTGACTTTTTCTCACAATTTTTAATATCACAAGTGCATGTGTGCAAAAATGGGTGTATTTTTGGACTGACAGTGATGTAAATGATTAACAGCTGACAGATACTGTGTTTCCTGAGAATCTGCATTTTCTGTTACACGAAAGCATGAAATCTGTCTTGATTTATCTCCACTGAAAGAGTCTAGGTGAGAACTTTGCTAAAACCTTCCTGCACTGTTCCATTAGAAAGAAAGAATTCAATACTCACTGTGATTTAGGCCACTTAAAAATGAACACAGGGAAAGTCGAGGTTTCTGTTGTGCATTCTAGCTCACATTTTTTGTCTCATTTTATAGTCTAAATTAGTGGAAGTCCAGAAGGTTGGTTTCCATGACTTGTAAATCACATATAAAAAGAAATGAACACATTGTCATAGTCAGCAAAATGGTTTTTTTGTTTTTTTGTTTTTTCATTTACCACACTTATTTATACTATTTACAATCAACAGCTGGTTTTCATTTAAAAGCCATGAAAAACTGTGTGGTAATTACTAAGCTTGATGAAGAAGTTTGGTTTGCACCTAGACTTCCTCAAGGGCTGGAAAGACCCTGGAAGTGGCTGGAAAACATAGACAGTATGAATAAAAATAATAATTCTTTCCTTTCTGCTTCTTAACCTGGGATATAAACTTGCTGCAAGATGACTACTGAGTAACTGGGCTGTTTAAGAACGTAGTTCAGGTCTTCAATAATGTTGGGAAGCATATTAAAACAAGAATGTACGTTATCTAGAATTAGCTCAGTTAATATTTGTGAATGTTTATGTAATTCAAGTAACTATCATAACAATGTTTTATATTGTGAAATCTCTGGGTCAGAGTAATCTGTGCAACTGAGTTAGGAATATATGTTGGCAGATTGCTAAGAGTTTGGGAGAAAAAAAATGTTCTTTTAAAATAGAAGATGTGTTTTTAATAGATAAAATTTTCTCAAAATAGAAGGCTACATTCTTTGCTCTTTGCCATTGCTTACAGCCCCACTGAAATCTCATGTTATATGAATCCATCCATACAAATTAGATTTATGGCACGGATTTCAGAGTGCAGATGAATATAGGATGATAATCACAGGATACAGTGGTAACACTGTCTACCCTTAGAGCATGAGAAAAATAATGAAAAGACATTCTTTCTTTAATGAAAATGCCTACAGTCATAAGGTTCCAACATTATACTAATCACCTAATTTATTGGTTAGTGACCAATGTCAAAAAGGACTGAATTGACATCTCTAGAGCAAAGATGTGAAATAATTCAGAAAGATAAGGAAAGGGGAAGATTGTTTTTAACCTTACCATAAAGAGGATTGGTCCTAATCTGTATTATTATTTACAATTCTGCAATCCATTTGAAATGTGAAATATATTACTTCTTAAAAGGTAATACTGGATCCTACACGAAATAAACTGTGTCCTTTAATATTGTTTCTTTCTTATCAGCACTTTTTTTCTTCTATAGAATGGTAGTATTAAAGTAAATCATCTGTGTGTCATCTGTTTTGATCTCATGCGTTGTAAATCTAAGCTGCAAGTAGGGGGTTGCACCAGAAGGTTTTATTATTATTTTGATTAGTAGCATTTTATGTTGTTCTACATTCTTTTATACAGTACCTCTGAAAACAATTGCTGTTTTACAACTATATGCACATAATCCATATGGTAATAATATAATAATGTATTATGCAAGCAGCTGGGATAAATCTGAGAAGCCTTGAATGACTGTATTTGGGAACAAGAAGTAAGACACTGCTGACTGTCCAACTGAACTGAGCCTAGTTAACTAACTGTGCCTACTTAATCTTTAGAACTTCTACTGTTGAATTTCTAACCACCACAGTGTAGCATAATAAATATCCATTTGTTTTAAAACAGAATTACTGGATGGCCTTCTAAACCAGAAGATTATTGGTATTTTCCTATTCAGTTGATAGTGACTATCCCTTGTGTCTGTAGAACAAAATTACAAACAGATATTAAAGGTGTCATCTTGTATAAAGCTGTGAAATATTTCCTTCCAACAGCCTCTTTCATGGACCCAAAATTTCAATTTATTTGTTTACATGTACTCCGTGATTCACTTGAGATGCTTTATGTGGTTGAATTACTCTATGACACATTTGCAATTACTTCAATTCTAAACTTACAGCATCCTGATGGACACAGCAACTTTACAGAGTTTTATAAAAACTTTTGATGACAAAATAGTCAGCAAATATCTTCTTGAATTATACCTCTGAGTCCCTCACCATCTTTCTATACACATTACACTCCAGCTAACATAACATATGGCCATGTTACGTAGTAGATGAAAACAAATATCTTCTGAATGAAAGTAAAATATTCTTGCAGTGAAAAAAAAAAAATAGAAAATACACTGGATTACTTTAGAGATGCCTCTTATCTATAGAGTCCAATTTTCGTCAGTACTTCTGTAAAGGGTATTTCCAAGAACCACAAAAAAGCTTTGAGCTTTGTGAAATCTTATCCTCTGGAGATATTCAAGACCCACATGGACACCTACCTGTGCAACCTAGTCTAGCCTAGGGAGCCTGCTTTGTTGGGGGTTTGGACTAGATGATCTCTAGAGGCCCCTTCCAATTCCTAGAATTCTGTGTGATTCTGTGTGAGTTCTACATAAAATTATCGAAATCTTTCTTGGAATTTTGTGGATGGGTAGATGTGTAGGTCAAAAATGTTTTCCTAATTAAGGAAATTTCCTAATTAAGGACAGATTTATTGTACATAAGATAGTTAAATACTTGAAAATGTAACAGATGTTACCAAGCACAATATGAGGAAAGTCCAGCTTTAGTTACTCAGCATTTAGCAACATGAAGTCTACAGAACAACAAACTGAACTTGAATGAAATCTACTATAAACAGTTTAGACCACCTTTATATATATTCCATCAATGCTTTCTTTTATTAAATTAATCTCTAATTCGTTGGCACTTATAATATTGTAAGTATGAGTTCCATCTGATCCTATAATGGCATGTTGTTAAGTTGTACACGCAGTTGACTTTCATTCCCTTTGGAACTCATTGAAGCTGCATGGAACTGCATGGAGCTGCATGAGTACGAACTTCTTAATGAAGTGGAAATTACACTGCACTTCCCCAAAAATCCTGGCCTGAGTCAAGCAAGGCCTTCAAGTGAAGGAAATTATTTTTGACTTTCTAATAAAAGGAGTAGGTCAGCTTGTTAAAGAAAAAAAAACAAAGACACAATTGGGTGGAATGCCTCTGGACTTTTCCTAAACAGTGAAGTGTGAAAAGGTAGGATCTATTGGTTCAACAATCGAACTCTGGAAGTGATGAATGTAACAGACCTTGCTTATACTTGTTAATGATACTTCATATTAGTTATACCAGGATGTTTAGGACTCCAAGACTTCATAGAGATTTACTCATATGAAAAAAGTGTTTATTCCAGTTTTGAAAATATAACTAAATCCTGTATTTAGAAATAATAAAAAAAAATTGTACATAAACAGTATGATTTCTGAATTAAAACAGCATAGGCTTTTGGTGGAAAATATACTTCGAAAAATTTGAAGATACTCTTCTGATTAAAATATTATTTTTTCTTTACAGAAACAGCAATAGATTAATGATATAAAAATCTGGCATGCTGACACAGGAAAATAATAGCAGTTCTTAATTCCTAACATAAAACACCTGGATATTCAGTATAATCAAGTTTACATGTCTCATTACACTTTATTTCCTAAGCACATAAATTGTTGATTGGAAAAGATAAATGATGGCTTGACCAGATAATCAGGATTTATCTTGTCTAGCTAACATACGGACAATACTTCTTGGATATCTCCAAGGTTTTGGGAACCATTTATTTTACATATTTTACAGTTGCATTCACTTATCTCAAAGGCTTTACAGCCCACTGTAGGAAGATGGTTCCTTGAGGGTTTGGAGTACCAGTACCTTCAGAAGGGACTGCTTATGCACGTGGTAAGAGAAGGCATTGAATAAAGCACAGACACCTCAGGGACTACCATCAGTGAGTTACTGAACTCTGGTTTTTTTTTTGTTTGTTTGTTTGTTTGTTTTTTTTGTTGTACTCATAAATCTTCCAATCTTTTCAACACTGTAGCCTAAAGGAAGGGTAGAAAATATGGGGCCTAAACAGAGGGAGCTGGTTGTTGGGCTGAAGCCTACTGCTCCCATATGGCACCCAGGAGATGCTGTGTGACAGAGGAACCTCCTGGCCGGTCCCTATCAGTGGCCATGGCGTTCTGCTGACAGGATATAGGCTATCCAAAGAAGCATTTAGTACAAGTGCATATAGCACCCAGGAAGTGCTTCCCACTCCATAAAATGCAAAACTGAATCCCAGGGGGTGGGGATGATGCCAGGGTTGTATTTCGCTAGCTTCCTACCAAAAAAAGATAATTGATTATGGTCCTGGGGCTATCCCAAGTGTTACAGAGAATCCTGATTAATGAGCAACTTGCTAAAAAATAGACTCTTCCCAAGGAGCTGTCAAGTCCTGAAGAATTGTGCCAGCACTCCCTAGCTGTGTCCTCCACACCTCAGTGAGCCCAAATTGTTCGATTACTCTTGTAGCTTTTTGGAGGGATGGAAGGTTTTTCATCTTTCACATATCTTTCTGTCAAGATGTTTGGCTGACAAAAAAAGGATGCCTTTCCATATCAAAGAGTATAAATTTTTTTCAGATAAAGTTGTGTGAGAAATGGCCTTACTTTTCATTTTCAGTCACAGCTGAAGTCTGTGTGGTAAGTATGGATCTTCAGAAAATTTCCTTGTGCAGAGTGTGGTATGAATGTCCAAAGAAGCTTATCAGGGCTAATATGGAGAAAAATGTCATTTTCCAGTCCCATTGATTCAAGAGTCTGGTAAGTAGTGAGGGAAAGATATTTTCCCTCACTCCAGGCTAGAACAATGCCAAAACTGTTTTATCCTGTGTTATTAGCTGGCAGTATTTCTTAGGAGTGATTATATAGGTGAGCAACCAATGAGCTCTATTATAATCCTTACGTAACTGCTTCTAGTATGCCCTTCTGTTAAGGTAAAGTTGGATAACACCAGTTTTTCCGAAGGCAAAAGAAAATCCTGCTTTCCTTTAGGGATATTTTAAGACTCATTGACCTACCAAGGTGATACCAAGAGGTTAAAGGAAGGTCAGATCCTTATGGGACTTTTTTATATCAACCTGTACAAACAAAAAAATTCTGTGTCAACGACCTTCCCACAGCCAAGAACCAAAACATAAAACCTCATTCTCTGGATAGCAGATATTTGAAGAGACAGTTTCTGTCTTGCAGAACTGTAGGGTGATGCTACTGGTCTACGGAAACGCAATCCTGCCATATCCTGCACTATGGCATGGAAAAAGAGAGGGTAATGAATAATACTACTTTGACCTTCATTTCTTAGAAGAGGAAGAGTTCCCTGCTAAAACTGTAAAAGAAAAATGTGAAGTGTGTAGGCTCTAAATTACATGGATTGCATCACTACTAACGGATCTGGGTATTAATTAACTATTAAAAATAATAATTATAGACAAATATATGACTAGTCCAGACTATTACAATAGTAATTAAAAAAATAAAAAGTGAAAACTCAGAGATCGTTAGATTTTGTCTTTTATTTCAACTTCTGTTACTCCTATTTGTCCTCTCAACAGCAGTTCTGGCCTTCTAAAATTAATGGCCGTGGACATGAAAACTTTGTTTTCCTATGACTGAACACTCAATTCTGCTCTCAGTTATACCTGCATGATTCAATTTGCATGGAGATAACCGTTCTACTACGACCTTCAGTCTTTTGAGTCTTAATGTACTATATAGAAATTACTTCAATGTAGAAAAGGAAGAAATATTGGCTATTTTGAATTTGGCCCTACTGTGATTGCATGATATATCTACAGTGCATTTTTCTCACTGATTTTGAGGAACTTCTAAGTAATATTAATGTTTTCATACAATTATCATGTGAATTCAACTCGAATAAGCTTGTGTAAGATGATATTCATAATCACTCAATGGAATCAATTAATTACTCAAAGTTTGTCTTGTACCTTTAAGGCATCTTGCAGTAAAAAATATCTAATGTCAGCATAAGTGAGTCTCAACTCACAAATAGTCTTGGCATTTTGAAAAATGGGTTTAGAGACAATGAGCATTGCTGCTGAAAATAGCTCTTTTCTCTGTCTAGTACCTCTCACTGGTAAGCCTACCCATTTTGTGTAGAGGTCAGGCAGACTGTTGAAACACACCACACAGCACTGAAAGATTTCTGTTTTCTCTTTAAGGAGGAGAGACAGAAAGCAAGAGAGAGCGAAAACATGGGCAATATACTCATTATACAATATGTGAAAAAAAAAACAACTGTTAAAGGCATCAAGAACATCACATATTTCTATGATAATAGTAGTAAACTGTTTCTTATCCTGATAGAAAACATATGTAGTCCATTTCTTCCCACAATGTACTGATGGAAACAATGATTTCAGGATGCCTCTGACTTTAATTTTAGTCGACATTTATCAGTCTGCTCCTCCTCTCCTGGTGTCTTTTTTTTGGTTAGGGAACCATAATTGTAACCAAAACAGATATTTCACATGGACCTCATATTGGCTCTAAACACAGCTGGAAGAAACAAACAAGCAAACAAATCATGCTTACTGAGTCAGTGCTTTCTCATGGACAATGGAAGAATCCTAAACATGCTCTTTCATAATAGGAAATTAAATTATTTTTAAGCTACCACCCACAAATGAAATATGAAGTTCAATAAGGTTAAAAGAATGGTAAGGAAAGAAACTGTGTACGCTTTTCACTGCCTGCATTTTCCATCAGACAAGAATAATTATGCAGCCCTGTGTGAACCCAGTTAATATAACCTCTGCTCAGAAACTATACTCTGTGACTATGGACCGTAATTGCTCTATAATAAAACTAATGTTAAGTCCATCATTTGGTATTAGAAAGCAATAACTGTATCAGAGAATTTGAGGTTTCTTCCCCTTCACAAAGCTACATCTCTCCAAAAGATTATCCTGACAGACAACGTGCTTGTCTTTTTATAGAGCAATATAATTAGCTTCCTCCCATCCCACTGCTGTTCCTTTCTCTTATCTATGCGTTGATCTGAGAAATAGAGAGCAGTGGAAATGTTTGCTCTAAGTAAGCACAATGAAAGCAGTAGCAAAGCCGTTGCCTTGATTTAGTGGGTCAGGAGGGTCCCTGTGGATGCAGGAACCCCAGGCACGTCGCCCTGTTGCTAGGGAACTGTATTGATCCTTTCAGCATCTTCACCAACACCCACCCCACTTCGCTGTGATTGAACACCATCCTTTACAGGAGTGGGGGAGTTAGAAGCTTTGGCTTGGATTTAATATTTATGAAGTAAACGTTTTAACCATTGAAGCCTTAAATGTCTAATGCTGTTTTCTTTTTCCTGAGTGGTAGGTTACCTTTGGGAATATTTCTATCACTCTACTAGGGCAAATTACTTTATACTGAAGGCAGATAGCTTATTTTCTATGCTAAATGCAAGAGTAGGAGGTTTAACATGCTCACAAAGAGTAATTAAGGTATATATTTTCTCATTCACCTTAATTCTCTTATTATTTCAAGATAACTTACATTTGAAACACATCATGTCATAGATTTAAATGAAAATCATTAAAATCATACTGGAAGATATATTCGGATAATTTCTACATTTTTATATAGATTAAAAAAACAACACAAAACCAGTCTATGATTGCATATATATAATTAAATGTACTGTGTATGTACAGAGAATACTATCTAACAGAAAGTATTAGCATAGGCTAGAGAGGAGATGTCTACTACCCTCACCCAGGGGGATGAGGGCTCAGATCTAAACTGTACAGTTCCCCTGGTGTGAACACAGAGCCACAGCTGACTGCTCTTCCTCGTTGGGAATGGGGACAGCAGCCCTGGTGGATTCATCTGGATATTGGACTGTATCAGAAATAATATTATATTCTATAGCCAGCAGGGGCCAGGAAGTGATCACCCCTCTGTACTCAGCACTGGTGAGGCTGCACCTTGAGTACTTGGTTCAGTTTTGGGACCCTTACTACAAGGTATCACGGCCCCAGAGTGTGTCCAGTGAAGGACAATAAAGTTGATGAGGGGTCTGAAGCACAAGCCTTATAAGGAGCAGCTGAAAGGAAATGGAGTTGTTCAGTTTGGAGAAAAGGGAGCTTAGGGGGGATCTTATCACTCCCTACAACTCCCTGAAAGGAGGTGGTGTTGAGGTGGGAGTAGATCTCTTCTCCCATGTAAATAGCGATTACAGCTAGAGGAAATGGCCTCATGTTGTGATTGGGGAGATTCAACTTGGATCTTAGGAAAAATTTATTCTTCAGAAGAGTGGTCAGGTACTGCTCAATGAGATTGTGGAGTCACTGTCCCTGGAGGTGTCCAAGAAACATTTAGATATTGTACTAAGGAACATGGTCTAGTGGGAAAATACTGGTGGTAGATGAATGGTTGGACTGGATGATCTTGGAGGTCCTTTCCCACCTGGTGATTCTATGATTCTGTGATTCTGTTGATACATCTTCTGGTACTTGCAAAGCCAGTCCAAAGCTACCAACACCCCAGTGTCCACCTAGTGTATAATGTGAGAAAGGACACAAATTGGACTCTGCTCTCCTTAACTTGTTTTTAGCTACCCTCCATGTACTTGAACAATATGTGTATATACATACACCTCCAAAATTTTATGCATATATTAATTCTAGTGACTTTACTGGGACTTAAAGAATGTCAGCTACGTGAGATATTTTCCTACTGTACATGAATATCTCAAGTTGCCTGTATGGAAAAAAAGAACCCACCTTGCTAAAATCAAGAAAATTTTGAATAAAGTGAAGTAAGGCCGTAAGAGATCTGGCGCTTAATACTAGGGCAGTAGGTTACTTGTCCATAGCTAGCTAATTCAGAGGTTCATCTCTTACCACATGATGTTTTTAATGCCCTGCTTTCCAAGGATGTAAGACAATGGGTATCTCCAGCCTTTACCACAGCTGCTGCCACTCAGGTCAGAATCTGAACCAAATAGGTTTTAGATTTGTTCCCCTATATCTCATTCACATGCAGCCTGAAGACACCATTGTCAGGATGTCAAACTTCTGGAGGAGGATGGGCTTTTCATATATCTCTGCTGTTGCAAGCAGTGCAAAGACATACTGCATTAAGTAATATAATTGAAAGAGATAGAGCACCTGAGTCCTTTCCCAACAGGTTCCCAGGGAATATGTATTTATAGAAAGACAATACCATTGAGCCTTGCAGATTAGGAGGGCTGTCAGATGATATGAATCTAAAATGAGAAAATATTAAGTCATGTCATACTACCTCCTCTATAGGTGTGGAGGAGAAACTGAAGAACTGGTAGCAGTCCAGTTTAAACATGAATTTTAAAACTGTCGATTAGAATTTAATAAAAACTATATACTTAAATAAACTCCTGTTGATTTTACTTTTACATAAAAATCAACCATTTAAATGTATGTTAGATGATTAAGCTCTTGGGATCCTACTTAAAAGTGCCCGGTGCTGGCAGAAAACGTTAAGCAGTAACCTCAGAAATTGAAATAATTGATTTAATCAAACACCTGATGCCTAACAGGAACCTGTATGACAGATCCCACAGTGACCCAAGGGAAGTAAATGTAACATAAGGAGAAGGCGGGTGCCTCTGTGAACAGAAACAAATGTACTGAAGAGCTATGTGGACAGCATCTCCCTATTAACACTATCCAGTGTGGCACATCCTCTATACATGTGATAGGAGATGATGATTCGTGCTGTTTTGCTGTCCTACTAATTAGAAAAAAGGTCACATCTGGCCCTGGGTCTGGTCCTGTCTATTATGGAACCTTCACTCACAACTTCCCCATTGTTGCCTCTGAACAGTAATGTAGAATGTCATGCTTGCAGAAGATATAACACTTCTCTTCAAGGCAGCCATCAGCTTGCACAACATTGACCCATGCAAATTTTTTTTGGTATTGCCATCTTGTGCATGCACAAAACTCCCTATCTTAAACATAATTGTACTGTATATGTTGTAGTTAATGCATTTTTTCTGTTTGAATTACAAAATAAATACATACAAATCAATTTTTGGGGGGAATGAAATATAAAAGTACTCAGCATGTTAGGACTTTGTTAATAACTACCCAGAAATTTCTAGAAAATCTCCCTTCAGTCTTCCTACCATTTTTCTTCTTCCCCATGGAAAATAAATTCTCACTCTTCCTCATTTCAAAGCTTCTCCCACTCACTCTAATATACAGTGTTATTATGTTAGAGACAAGGAATTAGGAAAATAGCTAAAAAATGAAATATATATATATTTTTATTATACCTTTATAAATAACAATGTTGCAAATTCTATAGCTTAATCTAATCATCTTCTATGATGCTCTGCTAACTAAACTGCTGTTAGCACTAAAGGTAGCATTCTCTCTTAATAAAGCACTGACATGATAACAGCCAAGACATTAAATCTATTGAAAGTATATTATTATCATTAGTCATGATAAGATATAGTCAAATGCATTAACAACCTAACATTCGTCCTTGATAACACTCCTAAAATAGCACTCGCCTGTCTTTTGCTTTGCATAATATTTGTTATCCATTTCTCCCTGAAATGTATTGAACAAATGTCCTGTCTGAGCCACTGCTCATATAATATGTAGATAAACAAGGATGCAGTATAATAGTTTAGAGTCTGATCTGACATCCACTGAATTCACTGGGGAATCTGCTATTATTGGCAATATCTTCAGCTTTCTGACAGTACCAGCATGTAAAAAATAACAGATATTCAAACCTCTTCTTCCCCTAAGAGATGTTCTTTTACATATAAATTTAGTGGCTGCTCTCGGCCGCCTGGACTAGTGGTCAACGACTCTGCGTACAGCATGGGGTATTGCAACTCTATGATCTTTGTGGTCCTTTTCAACCCAGGCCATTCCATGATTCTGTTTCTATGTTACAGATGTTTGTGTATTTACAGACACTTGTGCATATACTATCATACACATGTGCATACATTTGTTTTGCTTAATATCACATGGCTAACATGGACAGTTAGAGGTGATTCATGGGAATTAAAATATGTTTATCCACTGATTTTTAAAAATCTGGGGACTTATTGAACAAACATTATTAAAAAAAAAAAGGATGACTGGAAACATTTGAAGATCACATTCAGGACTGAAAGACTTTAACTAGGACCTGTGTCTCCATTGAATCACTGAAAAATTTACGTTCCTTTTTTCCTGTGAGGTGGACATAAGTGACAAATGTTATCATATTTTCTACAATTGGCAGTAAGTTTCATAGCGTTTTTAAACATCTATTCTCTGAGATGAATAAGAGAATTCTCTGAATGGCATTTAAGTAGCATTTTCTACTTATAGAAAAATTAAAAAAATAGCAAAAAATGAAGATCCACCAATTTTTCATTCAAGACTTTGGACCCAACTTTGGACAGCTTTGTCTCTGAAGTGTCTGTCTAGGCATCACTATATGTAGGGTAGAGGAACAGCATCATATAAGATCACTTTTAGTAGCTCAATCAATTGAAAAATGGCAACAGAGCAGTGTGCGCGTACATTTTCTTACCAGCAGATTTGATAGGATCCAAAATTACTTGAGGAGTTTGGGAAATCCAGTTTAACAGACATGTCTAGATAACCCTTAGCTCTCACTGCTACAGGCTTCTGCCAGAGACAGCTGTATAACTTTCAGGGTTACAGACTGCTGGTGTGTCTGTAATAGGACTTTCCCACCTCCAAGACTGTGACTGTATTTGCATCTGTCCCTATGACTACACAGATTCTGTCTTGATCAAAGCAATTAAATGAGCTGCTGTCCACATCTCTGTCTAGTGCTTCATTCCAATTCAAATCTGAGTGGTTTCATGGGGCATGTTGGTGTCAAATGCACTGTGCAGTGATGGTTCTCACCACTAAACATTCAGCTCTGAACCCCTCAGAGTACAGTGTACAGGCATCTGGCTGCCTGTCACGAACACTGGCCTGAATCAATTGCAACTGCCTATAACGTATGGTGATTAAGAACAAAAAAGCCTCTGCTGCAGGTTTATAGGCTCTCAGCAAACTTCACTCAGTCATTAAATCTAACAAGTTTTAACCCTCAAGCAATCCCTGTGATTTTTAACAGAATTTCAAGATTATTTTTTTTCTCTCAATTAGCTTAGCTGTGTTAAATCTCTCAGAGGAAGATGAGGGTTTTTTTTCATTATTTTCTCCACATGCATTTAATGGGAAAAATTGGTAACCATGACCCAGCCTCACACAGGTGGTTTTCCTTGAGCAGGGAACTAACATTTTTCTTTCCTTTTTGCTCCAAATCCTGTAGCCTACCAGCCAGAATCTCAGAAGACAGACAGGTACTGCAGTTTACAACAGCTGTGAGACTGAGTAGAAGTTCAAGTACCAGTGTGTGGGAATAAGAAGCAGAATATGCCCTAGCCTCTGCCTGAAGCCCTCAGGAGCCAATGCTGATCACACGCTGCATCTCTACTCTTTTCTCCCATTTTACTGACTTGCAGAGATCTCTTGTCTTAAGTAATCTAAATTACAATTCCTTTAAGTGTCATTAACATAACTACTGTTTTTATCATTTGCCCATCTGGGTAGGTTCACTGTATTCTTATTCATCCTTCATGTGGAGTCAGTTGGATACTGCACATTATAAATGCACTTCAGAAGTGAAGGGGTTCGGTGTGTGACAGAGACAAGTGAAATAATTAAAGGTGTTCTTTATTCTACTTAAGAGTCAGTGCACAGAAAACTTAATAGTATAGGGATATTAAAGGCTGGGGAGAAGCATCTTATAAGAATGTCCTAACAATCACTGCTGAAGACTTTTTCACATAGCTTAAGATGACATTGCCCCCCATTTTCTAATGAACTGGAAACATTATGTACAACTTAATAAGACAAAAATGGGGAAAAAAGACATTAAAAGGTCAAAGCAATGTAAATGTGAAGTTTTCATTATGGGAAAGATCTCTGCTACTGAAAAAGAAATTAGGCCACTTACTGCAGATACTAATGTTAAAAAACCCTCCTGTTAACATTAAAGTCTGATTTGCCTGGTATAGAGTTCATTACTGTGCAGCATTTTGTCTAAATCATTTTCTTTCTAAGGCTCACACAGTACCACATAGCTCTCTAGCATTTTCCTCCAACATCTGTGAACACTGTGCAAATTTATTACCCTTGGTCTCTCTGTAATGAAGCTCCAGTGGATTCATAATGACGAGATACACTGAATAAGCAGTGAAGATTAAGAACATCATCTTTCTGCTTGTGTAAGCACAGCAGTATTGAAGAGGTACATTAGAGACCTTCTCAAACCTGGACAGAGAGCACGACTGGGAGAAAAAGGAATATTTTTTCTAACTGTTAATGGATGCAATTTTAAATATATGTATATATGTTAACCTGAATTCATCTTGGTGCTGCTGAGCATTGTACTGGTTTGATGCAGCAACAGTTCACCCAGCGTTTATCTGGCTGGGAAGAGGGTTGCATGGCGACTGTTCATCAGATTGTACTGCATCCTTCATCACAGGACCAGAAAACTTCAATAAAAAACCTCACTTGCCCTTTTTCATTTCAAAACATTTACCAATTGAAAAATAATGACTAAAGTTCAAAGGTTTGATTTATTCAGACTCTAAGAAATGAAGAAATCACTCACAAAGAGATCAGAGAGAGGTGTGTGGTGACAAAACATGTACTATCTGGATACTAACATCTTCTTGTCTTCAGAATGTGTTTATGTTGAGAGAACTTGGTGGGAAAAGATCACCAGGGATCAATTAACCACTACAAGAGAGTCTGTATTGTAGCGCATATGAAAACTTGCACACTTGACTTCACAAGAAAGCTGCTTTAAGCACCCTTCTCTGAGTAGACATCATAATTGTTAAAAGCAAACACATACTGTACTGTGGCATCTTTTTATCTTCAGAGTTCAACTGACTGCACTGCAATCTGTATTTGTTTGGAATGTAATTTATTCAGTATATTATGGTAGCAAATCTCAATGTCACAGTCAGCAGCTGAAACAGCTTCTGGAATATGACACACAATATGTCACAGGTGAGATTCTGTGGACTGAGGGCTCACCCTGGGCCATTTAAAACACCAGTCATGGTGAATACTGATGTACAGTAGATGGTAGCCATGGAAACCAACAGATCTTACCTTCCTAATGTATTATTTTTTGTCAAAGCTAGATTCAAAGGGCTGATTTTTTTCTTACTTCGGGGCATGGTGTGTTGTAGTATCAAACAATTTACTCATTAGAAGTTTTTAAACACAATTCAGTCTTAAAACCCCTTGCTTATGTTGCACAGTACATTGCAATGAATAGTGAAATGAATGAAAGAAAAGCATTTGTAAAAGAAAAATCGTTTTGTACAATGCATGCCAAAATTCTATTCACCATTTTGGATCAAAAGATCCTATCAGAGAATAGAGCAGAAAATATCAGTAAGTGCTAAACCTTGAGTTGATGGACAGATGAGTCTACATACATACTCTCCTATTCGAAGTAAAATAGTAAGCAAACACCTCATATCCTGTAAAGTACAATACCAAATTCCTTTGGATTTTAAGTGTGGAAGAAAGTGTAGATACTTCAAGCCAAAACAAACACAGTATTTTAAATGTTAACTGCTGTAGCCTGAAGACACAGATCTGTTACATCTGAAGAAAGAGACTAAATATTGTTGATTATCAAAAAATCCTATGTTACCTTGGTGTGTAGACTTTGATTAATACACAATGGCTCAGTTTGCAGTGGACAATTCAGGCCAGATCTACTTGGTTCATACAAAGGTGAAAAAAAATTCAGAGTTTTCAAAAGAGTCTTCTTAATACAATTCATGCTTATGAAGTATTTAATCATTTTGTGAAAAGGAGACAAAAAATATGAAATTTCAGTAGATTTGCCTATCACTGTTCAAGCTTCATTGTTTATGAATGTCCTCAAGGATCTGACATTAAGCTTTGCAGTTCAGCTCTTGAAGACACAGCATTTATCAGACAGAGCTAAATCCAGAGTTTGCCAGTAACAACAGGAAGATGATATCTAGGAGTGTTGGGCTTTTTTATTTCTTAAGATTTATGTCTGTTCAAGTTTTTCCATGGATATTTGCTTTGATGAAACTTTCCAGTCCCAGTAAATATGTTTTGCTCAGACTATATAAACTCTGCAACAGGTGTTTTATCTTATTGGACTTCTGTGGGCAAGTTAACAAGAAATATTTAATTGAGGGCCTAAGTACAACTTAGTGACATTTTTAAATGTCCCTCCATGATAGGAAAGCTTGTAGTGTGCAAGACATCAATAATATTACTCCTACTGCATCCTTGAATTGAGCAGGCAGCCAAGTAGCATCTTGCAAAGTTCAGTGAATCTGTAGTTGAAACTGGATTGAGGTCCACAGTACAGTGAACAGTAGTTAACTGCAAAGAGATGTCAAATTGCTATGCAGACTTCCTCATAGATCCAATATAAAGCTGACTTGGTACAGATTAATCACCTAGCAAATTAGCAACTAATGTTTCCCTGCCTGTATGACATTTGTACAACACTTACAAGTTAATTCACGGATCTCAAAATAAATCAGAAGATTTGTGACATAACTGTTCCTTCAAGAATTTTGCACTGAGAGGACAGATAAAGCGACAGAAATAATGTCAAGAGATTTTCCATCTAGAACCTGCAATTATCCTCTTGTAAGAAACTAATTTAATAGAATAGATGCCACTCGGATACCTGCAGTGGCCTTGCATAGACAGTAAAAAAGTAAAAGGTTGATTAGCATTCAAATTCTTCAAAGAAATACCTTACCATTGAATTACTAGGAAAATGTGAATCATGATAACCAAAAGCACAGATCAGTAACTTAGAATTCCAAGAACAAATCCTCTGCTGTTAAATATCAAAATACAACCTAGCCATTAATATGTAGGACTACCACCACAGAGAAACAGAGGAGAGCTACATGAATATCCTGCTTAAAATTTATTGTCACATTTCAAAATGATAAACAAGATAACTTCTAAAGATTCTCATCATAAAATCGTTTTGTCTTCTCAAGTGCATGAAATAATGCACTCTAAGAGAGATTTTTTCTGGTAAGAAAAAATGAGTCTACACTAATCATAAAGCTTAATTCTTTCCCCCTTTTTGTGCTGGCATTAAATTCATGGGGCCTTAGAATCCAGTGCAAGAACATCTTAATATGTCATTGTGGCCACTTCCCACGTCTTATTTTACCAGGCCCTGTGAATAAGATTTCTTTACATTGCTCATTGAAAATGTCTTAAATGATGTAC
The DNA here is from genome assembly GCA_013399175.1 of Odontophorus gujanensis. Lineage (NCBI taxonomy): Eukaryota > Metazoa > Chordata > Aves > Galliformes > Odontophoridae > Odontophorus > Odontophorus gujanensis. The sequence goes on along the minus strand of VXAB01012688.1, from coordinate 110,629 downwards.
CACCTTCTGGCCTTTTATATGTTCTTGCTAACACAAACTAACAAACACAAACTAACACAAAAATATATTTATTTATGGACCAATCTGACTAAATATTTCCTCTTCTTTTAACTCCTGGAATTTGTTGCAGACTTCTCAGACCATTCCTTTTTCTTCCTTGCCCGTGTCCCCAGGCAAGCCTTCTTTCTTCTTTTTTTTTTTTTTTTACAAGCCAGAGCAGCACAGTTTATTGCATGTAAAATCAGTCAGTCTCCTCAGTACTCCCATACTATCACTAGGCTCTTTTTCACAGCACACCATCCAGTCTACCCTATATCATTCAAGCAAATGTTAATAGAGATACCCTGCCAGTATATTCACAGCCAGGAGGCATAAATGAGCACGTGTAGCTGAAACCATTCAGTTTTCTGGTTAAATGAGCTGTGTTACATCTGGCAAATCTCAATTTTTTTCTTATATCTCAAGCACTACATGTAATTCCATCACACTGTGGCTGGTGCATTCTGCACAGTGTCATCGGGATGCTATAAGTTTAGTGCAATGTCTGAATGTCAATGACAGAAACAGTCACATTCAGTTCCTGCGAGGAATCTTTTCTAGAATGAATACAAGATTGATTCAGATCTTCACTGAAGTTATTATCTCTAAATCTGAAATACTCAGTTTAAAACCTTCTAAACATTCTTCCTCACTTACAAAACAAAAAAACAAACAAACAAACAAACAAAAAAAAAACAAGCAAAAAACAGTCAGCAACCTGAGTAATTGCCTGTAGAGAAAGAAAGAAAATAGAGAAAGAGGAGCCTCCACCTCAGGCTCCACTACCAGGTCACCCTTCACTTGATGATTCAAAAGGCTGTTTTTCACCCACATGTGCCTCAATCTAGATAATCCTATGTTAAGAAGTCCAGTTTGGATGTGCACCTAACCTGCAATGCAGCCCAAGTTTGTCAGTGTCATGAAAGCTGCTGATCCAATTGTTATTTGCTAGAAAATCTGCTCTGTTCTACTCTATTCATTGCAAATATGTATTACTTTCATGACAGCACAGCTCATCTACCCTGGCGAGAGTTGGCATCACCTTCAGACTACTACCTTTCCTATCTAACTCCACTCATAAAATTATAGTACAGATCACTCAGACATTTTGGTGTAAAATGAAGATTCTATTTTGCTCAATTATACTTCTTAAATAATTCTATATTTGCATGATCTACAGGATACAAGCCTCTGTTTACCTTTGTTTCTTCTAAATCCTAGAGTGTGTGATATTCTGAAATGTCAAGATAACTCACTTATTCCAGGATATGCATTGCATAACATATCTATTTTTGAATACATTGGTTTAAAATAATCTATTCTTGATACAAAAACATTGTAAACAAATTATAGTTAAAGTAATAAAAAAACCATCTGTAACAATTTAGGGATGAGGGAGCATAATCCATGTCATAAGCTTTATTGTCTTCTAATGATTTCCCAGCCCAGGTTCTGAGATTAAATCTCACGGTCCCTGATCAGACAAGAATTTATACTCTAGACAAATATATAAATTAACATATTTATTATTTATATGGTTTAGCACAATCCTTTCCCGCTGTCTTGGTAAGTACTTTCTCAGTGAACTCTGACATATTATTAAATAGCTTCCTTTCTGTATTTCTCAGTTCTCCTAATTAATGGTAGAAATTCTTTCATGTAAATGTTCCTTTTGCCTTTGTTAATGTCTTCTGCCTTTGGGTGCAGAACAACTTTCAGTTTAGAGAAAGTTGCTGTATGTTGTCCTGTGACATATTCTGGGATAAAAGTGGTTATCCATTCCTTAACCTTTTCTAGTTGTTATAGTCCATAACCATTTCTGATGTTCTGGTGAAGAACAGGCCCATGGTACTGTTTTGCAACAGATGTGGCAGCAAGTTATCCATCTCCTTTTCATAGCAGCTGTCACATTTCATCCCGCAGAAGTAGAGGTGGCCCCAGAGAATCCATAGAAGCTCTAACAGGTGAACTGCTTTGGGTACGTGGGAGAGCAAAGCCTGATGATGCACAGTCATTCCTCTTGTATTTCCTTGAAATGTGTGCCTTGCAGTTGATGTTTTACTGAGCTGCCTGGAGCATTCTCTGTGGACCTAGGCAAATAACATATCATTTATTATCCTTGATTCACATTTTCAAACATTTATTGGAAAAAGTAAAATTAGTGTGACTGTTTTTAATGAAAGAAGTACCTCTTTAATGAAAACAGGGATTACTACTTTAATCATTAATGATAGTTTTATATGTTTTAAAAGGAACACACTATTACAATAAAACTGTTATAAAGTACCTACAAATATGTTCTCTTCAATTTACTTTTATTTACCCAGTTGCAATAGCTTATGATCAAGTGTCACCGAAATTGACTTTTTTTCTCTTAAGAGTGTAACCTGAATCTTTTCTAGATTAATCGATAGTTGATTCTGTTCGAAGTCCACTGCAGGTGTCTTATCTTAGGATGACAATGGCAGGAATATTTATAGAAAGGTGAAGTTTTGAAGAAAATATAACATTCGGTTTAAATGAAGAATTTTACCAAATCAGTGTCATTACCAAGTTTGTTAACCCTTGTGTACTTGTCATTACTTAGTGAGTCATGGCTAAAAAAGATTATGGCCATTATGAGGAGAAAATAAAAAATAGCAGTACAGAGAAAACACCAGAAGCCGTGTCACTATCCCAATCTGTTTAACTGTGTATCTGCTACAGCAGAAGTGGTCGGAGGATGTATTCAGTGGTCAGCATGGGAAGGTGATTTCAGATGGGTTCAAGCTATGGTCTGATTAGGTACTGTCATTCACATCAGTCACACAGGTGTATACTACCCCACTGTTCTTCTTATTTCCTGTTTAACTACTATCCATGATTGTAATTGGTCCAGAACTATCTCCAGAACTTCTTGGGACTTCTGAGAACAGCAGGTGAAGGTGCGCAAATTCCCAACTTCTGACAAAAGAGGCAACTTGAAGCCCGAATTCCTGAATCCAAGACAGCCAGCATGGCTTCACCAAGAGTAGATCTTGCCTGACTAATCTGGTGGCCTTTTGTGATGGAGTGGTGGCATCGGTGGACAGGAGAAGGGTGATGAATATCACCTACCTGGACTTCTGTAAAGCCTTTGACATGGCCCCTCACCACGTCCTTCTCTCTAAATTGGAGAGGTAAGGATTTAAAAGATGAACTGTTCAGTGGATTAAGAACTGGTTGTCTGGTTGCAGCCAAAGGGTTGTGATCAGCAGTTCTATGTCTGAGTGGAGGCCAGCCGCAAGTGGTGTCCACCAGTGGTTGGTCTTGGGACCGGTGCTCTTCAACATCATCATCAATGGAATCGAGTGCACCCTCAGCAAGTTAGCTGATGACACTAGCTGAGTGATGCAGTTGATACACTGGAGGGAAGGGAAGTCATCCAGAGGGACCTGGAAAGACAGAAGTGAGCCCATGTGAACCTACTGAGGTTCAACAAGGCCAAGTGCAAGGTGCTGCACTTCGGCTGGGGCAAACCCAGGTTTTTATACAGACTGGGGGAAGAACTCCTGGACAGCCCTATAGAGAAGGACTTTGGAGTCCGTGGATGAGAAGCTGGACATGAGTCAGCAGTGTGCGCTTGCAACCCAGAAGGCAAGCTATATCCTGGGCTGCATTAAAAAAAGAGGTGTCCAGCAGGGAGAGGGAGGTGATTGTCTTCCTCTACTCAGCTCTTGTGAGGCCCCATCTGAAGTACTGCATCCAGGCCTTGTCCTCCAGCACAAGACGCAGAGCTCTTAGAAAGGGTCCAGAGGAAGGGCATTAAAATGACTGGAGGGCTAGAGCACCTCTCCTATGAGGAAAGATTGAGGGAACTGAGCTTGTTTAGCTTGAAGAAGAGAAGGCTCCGGGGAGATCTCGTCATGGTGTTCCAGTACTTGAAGTACTTGTACCAAAAAGAGGGCAAACAATTGTTTACATGGGTTGATACTGATAGGAAAAGGGGGAGTTATTTTAAACTAAGACGGGAGATTTAGGTTAGTTGTTTTGAAGCTTTTCACTCAGAGGGTGGAGGTGAACTGGAACAGGTTGGTTGTGGTTGAACTGGAACAGAGAGGTTGTGGTTGCCCCATCCCTGGAGACATTTAAGGTAATGTTGGATGCGGATCTGGGCAGCCTGGTCTAGTGGTTGGTGACTCAGCCCATGGCAGGGGGCTTGAAGCTCGATGGTCTTTGAGGTCCTCTTCAACCCAGGCTATTCTATGATTCTATATGATTCTATGATCCCCTAAAACATCTCATCACCATCATAATTGGAGTAGTACACAACAAAAATTTGGGAGGCTTGAAAATTTCTTCTCTCTTTTTCCAAGAGAAAACAGGATAGAGTTACTCATGAGGTTATGAACTCTGAAGGACAGACACATGTATTTCTACTTTCAGTCACGCATTGGGCAAATGCGAGATTTGAGAAGCGCTTAGTCAGTGAGACAGCATCACATTACATATTGGCAGGTTGCCTTTCTTTGGTAGACATACAATTGACCACTTTTTCACACACTGCAGAAAACCCCTAAAAACTACAAGTAGCAATCCAAATTGTTGAAAGACACAAGAGAAGTCAGACTCCTAGAGAACTGAAACCTTAAAACTTCAGAGAGAAAAAAGGCAGAAGAAAGAATCTGTTATAATAACAGCATTTTGCAGGTGAGAATTGAGATCCAACATGGTCAAATGGGAGAAGAGGAATGGACAGAATAAACATAATAATGTATCAGTGAATAGTTTTAGGTTTATGGTGTGGGTATTTAGCAGGTATTTGAGAACAGTGATGGGCTTTGGAGACAGTTTATCAGATTGATCACATACAAATCCTTTTTAATGCTTCTCACATGCTTCCCTGAGCCTCCAAATTCTTTCCTGTAATTGTTCTCCTTGGGATATACTGCACAGTGTATATCAAAATACTCAGGTCAATTATTTTTCTATTTATCACATGATATTTTTCTGGATAAATCCTTTCTTCTGAAAATGTTGATGAATCTTTTCAGTTGCTTGCTTCACTTCAGATATTGGAAATGAATTTCTAAATCTCTCCTGGAAGTTCCTTAAGAGAATCCTACACTTTATGAACAATTAACCCACTTTACCCTGACAAGCACTGTATTTCTGAGAACTCTCTGCCCAGAAGGCTGAGAATTTTTTTGTTTTACCTCAATACAACATATGCTTTACCAGATGTTACACTGAGAAGACAAGCATGCTGATCAAAACAAATGGCCTTGTGAGTAAACCTTTAGTTAAATGGTTTGGATTTTAGTTTAACCTTGAGATGAATCAATTGTATCACTCTCAGGTATTGGTTACCCCAATTTGCTTTTCATGATTGTTGTGGTAATGATCTCTGCCTCTTCAGTTATCAAGAAAAGTAAGTGTTGCAAAGTAAAGCATTTGTAGTGGTGAAAATGCATACATTCTTGTCTATGTAGAAAGGACATATGACACAATTGAAATTATTTTTTGAGATATGCAATTATGATCATGTTAATTAGATCCACAATTAATTTTTTACTGTGTTCATGAACTATAGGAAAAGAAAGCACAAAAAAACTCAATTTTCTCAGTACCTTTGTATGGTATTGCAAACATGACTATAAGTTCTCACTGAAATGATTAAACTTCTTTAGTGACAACTTTCCTGCACAGCAGCCAAGATTCAGGAGAAAATATTTGGGCAGAGGAAAAAATCTTTAAACATGGTCACATAGAAAAAATTCAATGACATGAGATATTGATGCAAATTTACAAAGCATCAGCCACCAAGTTCTAGCAATTTACATGCACATCTCATTTATACTGCAAGAATAAAACGTTGACACAAACCACTTCCTCAGCGCAGATAGTGTGCTGTATATCTGCTGTCCATCCTCAGTCCTGGCATATTTTTAATGTGACTATAACCAGCTGTCAGTGATGATCTGCAACATTTACAAAGGAATACAAAAAGAGAGGTACTGATGTTTGAGACGGTTGATCAAATTCTCCAGAAACAATCATGTTCATTTAAGCTTTCTTAAAAATGTAAGTCCAAAAACTACTTACAGATTTGAAGAATTTAACAAAAATCTGGCTAATTTGAGTTCCATTTTCCATTTTCTTCCTTTTCTATATATAGTAGTTTTCTTCTTTATGAGGCATCTAGCTTTTCATTGTATGTTATTGCTCGTCAATTTAGCATTATAACAGCCTTCTCTAACTCTCCAGTTAAACTACACGATATAATCCTGTTGTTTTCTTTCAACAAAGCTTGGCAAAATTATCAGTGGTATTTTACTGTCCAGTAGTTTGTCAGTTTTTGAGTTTATTAAAATATTTTCAAAATCAATGATAAGTAATTTGCATTTTCTTGCCACTGTGACATTTGAGTAAAATAACCCAGAACATTTACACTCACTTTCATGAAGATCTGGAATAATAATTATTACGGAATATGTCTTCTACTAAAAGAAACTGAACAGGCCTCCCTTTTGATTTGAGGTAGAAATTGAGATGGAGGTGATTTTTCCTATCCTTTTTTAATGATCCACATCTACAATGTCTCCTATATGAATGGAGAAGACAATTAGACCCCACTGATGAAAGAGAATTTATATGGAGGCACATTGGAATTTTCCAAGCCACAGAATGAGGAAACATTATAGTAGGATAATCTATTCAAAAGGGGAATCATGTGTTTTGAGTGTTATTGATTTTTCTTCTTTAAATTTGGTATTGATCACTTCTGTCCATTGATTACTAGAGGAGTCCATTTTTCACTTTCAGGAGAATCATTTTCATTGCTTTGCTGCCCTTCTTCCTAGATAAACCCTCTACAGATTCTATACTTCAGGAATCTGTAGGCATACAAAATCTTTTAATTATTTATGACTTGAATGTCTATCAGTTGAAAACTTGTGGCAGACACTGATATTAAATTGCTCTGAAAGAAGAATCGTGTACTCCAGATTGTAGCCTTCACTGGTGGCATCCAAAGGCAAGATATTGTTCTGCACATATACTATCTTGTCATGTTATGGATAATTGGAAGATGATGTTCAAAATTCTACTTTTTTTTTATTATTATTATTTCTCCACAAGTAGGAAAAATAATTATTTTATTTAGGAAGAAAAATTTTAGATTGCTCCTCTGTCAGTGTACGGTCCTGTGACTCACCAGTCTTTTGTGCTGGCAATCAACTCAGTTTTCCACACATGAATATGGATGCTTTTATCCAAGACCTTCCCCTGCAGAGACACAGCTCTGCAGCCACACCCCAGCAGAGATGGGTCTCAATAACATGACCAACTACTTACAGGGCTTTGTTCTCTTACATAGATGCCATTATTTCAGCACATTACAACAAACTGAAAATATTTGTGAGTTTATAATTGTTGCTAGTTGTGGGGTTCATATGACCTTATTTTCTTGGCTACAATTCTAGTACTACAGCAAAAATAAATGACCAGTTAAAATTTACAATGTGCTCATCCTCTAAAGGGATACGAATGTTAGCCTGATAAAAATGGGGCTTTCTGAGGAGGAAGAATGCTTTCTTTTTTAAAAACGAACAAACAAACAAAAAAAATACCCTGTTCAGCCTTCAAATTTTCGATAAGAAACAAAAACAAATTCAACACTGCTAATGTGTTTACCACTATAGAAATACATTTGAAACATGTAAAAAGAAGTCTACACTTAAGTATGCTTTTTCTGAAGATAGTAATAGGTCTTAGTGGCTCAGAAAAAATATCATAATGCAACATCATTAAACCTAATCTTCCATAGGAAAAACAATGCTATCAAATGGTCTTTCCTATAGAAATGAATTACAATTAATTACTGAATCTGTTGGAACATTTGTAATATATATTTAATAGCATTGCTGTATGGCATCATCTTCCAGACAGATTTCTGAAGAAATATGATCCAAGCATCGCCTCAAGCTGATATTATTAAATAAATCACTGTACCATGTAGAAAAACCCATGCAAATATAACAAACAGCTAATGTTTCTGCTTTGACGGCCTCAAAAAAGCCAGTTCCCACTCTTACTTCTATCTCTGGCAGCTCCATCTCCTGTTCTGCTATATCCATAACATGCAGTGAAAAAGTACTCAGCGGTGGCTTCATTGTAGGTTGCACCAAGCAAATGATACCCCATCACTATATATCACACTCCAATTACTAAAGATCTTGCCATATGTCTAATAGTGTGATATAAACAGTCCATTAGACTTTCTAATGGTGGTGTTAAATAAAGGGTGAAAGAATAGCACTGGAGCAGTTAGAAGCCCCTGGGCAGCTTTGCATCTTCCTATGCCATTCCTATTAATGAGATTATGCTGTTGTTTTGGTCAATAGGACTTGTCATTTCAAGGTTTGTGGTTCTCCTGCCATTTTGTGCTGAGGTGACAAGGCAGATATATCTAAATCTCTACTTTTTGTCCATTTTCTCCAACAGTCTAAAATTCCTCCCTCTTATTCCTCGCTTACATCCCTGTCTCTTTTTGCCTGAGGAAACGATGCAATTTTTCCTAATCAGCAGAAGGATCTTTGCTGCAGACCCTTTCTGGAATCCTAATGGAGCCCACGAATCTCTTAGCATTTCTGAGAGACAACATTAGTCATCTAAATGACCCCTGCATCAGTGTTCTGGCAAGGCGTTGTTAGAATTTATTCAATAATAGTATAATATCTTTTCCAATTAGATGAAAGCCCATTACTTTTCTTACTTGTCTTAAAAATAGCAGTACCTTTGAAAGTCATTTTTACTACAAAAAAATCTTAATAATTGAAAATCTAAATCTAAAAGACAATGTAAAGAAAAGTAAAGTAACTGAAGGCAAAGTATTAGGTTAGAATAAAAAAAGCTTACTAAGCTGCCTTTTCAGTTGCTGTAACATGTATGGTATGTGTTGCACAGAAGATTAGCAAAGAAGCAGAGAATCACTGAGTAATGTTCTGCAGCACAGACTAACTGCCGAGCTATGGAATAAACATATAAATTTAAATCTGATACAAGCAGTTGTGCCACCTGATGTGATGCGCTAATACTGAAAAAAAAAAAAATATGAAGGCAGTTTAAAAGCTCCTGAATCTCACAAACTAAAAGTGATGTAGTCTAGGCAATAATTAATAATGAAGCTATGGACGTGCTATGTTTGTTTTTTGAGGTGATAGTATGCCAGAAGACGACATCAACTAAGGAGCTGTCTCAGCCCTGTAGTTTTTATATGATGTTTAAGAGAACAGTTATATTATTGTGAAAATTTAAATCTGACATCATCCACTAAAAAAATCCAGAATGATGGTGTGCATATTTCATGTGTAAAATACAAGAAAATATTATGTGTAACATACCTCCATTTTGGACTGCTAAATTGCCTCAGTAGTGATAGTAAATTATTAAACAACAAACCTTCTGTCCATGTGTCTTCTCTGCAACTAATATATACAAAGGCAACAAAGACAAATACTGCATTATTACAGTACTGCACTGGAAGGATCACCTTTCAAGACCAGAGAGTATGTTAATGTCTTGTTTTCTCCAGTTTAGGGAATCTGCCTATTGTAGCACTATGAGTGTCAAACTGAGACGACTGTAATGACGGTTTACAATATGGGGACTCTTCCTTACAAATGAAGAAATTTTCAAAATCATTTCACAATTGTCACTGAAAAAGTTTTGAGTAATATTAACCAAAGACTGCATGATCCCTTCAGCTGTATATCGGATCAGAGCAAATGGGGTGTTTGCCAGAAGGACTTGAGTCCTTACTGGAGTACTATTCTTATATTCTTAATTTTGACTTGTAAGGATCTCAGCAAAAAGGATTTCCTCTTCATCTGTGGTGAGAGTAGTACTTGTGTCCCACAAACCTGTGTAATCTCTGTCAGTGGTATTACAGAAGATGGCTTCAGAAGTACCTGGGAGGTCAAGCAGGTAAGACTGAAATTTGGCAACACACAGTAGATTTTAACTACCACCTTCTCAGGACTGATGACACAGCAGCAAAGTCAGCAGTGCTTTTCAACAGCGCTGTCAAAGCCCCTCACCAGAAGCATTCTATCATGGTTTATGGATGCCCCATTTAGTTGTGTAAGTCCAAATAACTAAAGTAGAGGGCAAAAAACAGTAGGAATGGGAATCTCTGTCATTGGTTTGTATAAAGTTTGAAAGGACTACAGGCATAAGCAAAATACAAACCAGTGTGCTGAACAGAAGATAAAAAGAGGCACCACCTATCCACAATGCAGCCTCAAATGGAAGACAGTTCTCAACAAATAGGTGGTACTACAGAACATCCCTGTGAAGGATGCAGATATCTTGAAACTCCCAGTGGACCATAGTGGGTGCACAAATTGTGATTTCCTCCAGTATATCAGATGTTAGTTCTCAATGTACGGGAGACTTTTCTTAGTACAAGCTTCTGATTTGTAAGAAATAACTGAAAATCTGAAAAGGCATAAAATTCACAGTGTTCAGAGAAGACCCAGGGCCAGAGGAAATATTCTGTCCTTTGAATAAGAGGAGGTCTGATGTCATTTAATGGCAAGAAAAACAACAGTTCTTGGAAGTAAGACTGCACATCCAGATGGAAGCCACATGTGGGGATGTCAGATGTTTCTGATGGAACTGGGAAGCATTAGGACAATCTATGCAATCAACTTCTTGGGTACGTGTTACATGTGATTTAGACTGCCCTGGCTTTAAATATTTAAGAGTAAATTTCTTCCTCTGATCTAGTTGCCTCAAGTTGTCTTAATAATTAGCAGTGAGAAATATGTGTTTAGGTATTTTTAGGGCATGTTTCATCTTACTTGCTTTAGTCTGAGATGAATCTCATTCTAAAAGTGCGTATTTGTTTTCAGTCTTTACAAATGAATTTTATGCCCTTTGTTCAGATAAAAGGTAGATCTATCTACATTTTAGATAGTCATAGATGTGCAGCTGGAAATGTCAATTTCCTGAACAGTAAAATTCTTAGAAGAATCTGAAAAACATCTAATTCAAGTGCAAAAAAGAAAAGTAGAAGAATTTGTGCCTGGCTAGATTTCAGCTAGAGTCTAGTAATCATCAGCCTCTTTGAGTGCTGAGACAAAGCCAAGAGATGTTGAATTTGGAAATAAACTTATATGGATACAAACATATATTTAGTCCTATTAATACTCTTTTTGAAGCCGACATAGTCATGCTTGCACTTAAATCTGAGCACATGTTTCATTCTCCGTGGTATCAGCTCTAATATTGCAATAAAAGCAGCAACTTGTCAGCTATTTTAAGAGAGGAATTCCTCATCTACACAAAAAAATAATAGCATGGTTTCACAAATATCCTATGGAATAATAAGTTTTATCACGATCTCCAGAATTGTTAAACACTGTCCTTACATCTGTCTCAGAAATAAAAAGGGTTGTATGAGTCTGCACTACTGCTGGGAAATGAAGCCCACCTGATATAGTTCCTGCAACATTTCTACATGATCATCCTAAACTGTGATCACATGGAACAGCTTTTATCACTTTACTTGCAGTGCTAATGGAAGAAAAAAGTAAGCATGCTATGCAAGAGGAAGATAGACTGATAAAGTAGATGTTCTTGCTTATTATTCTGTCAGCATTATTAAGAATACATATACATAATCATGTGAAAGCTCAGTTTAAACAAATATCTTTGAACTTACCATCTAGCGATTTGTGGTTATCTGCTGAAAAAATGATAAAGTGAGAGACATAAAAAATAACCCAAGGACCAAAAAAGAACTCTGCTCTCTCAAATTGTTCAGAGATGAGTAAATTGAACAAATGAAAATGTGCAGTCCATTTTTCAATATTGCAAGTTTTAGCCAGTTGAATGAGATATCATTTACTTTGCTTTCCTGAACATCACTGCAAATTAAGTTTAATTCCTTGAAAATATGTAGAGGATTCTGTCATAAGAGGTGTATATTAAGAACCATTTTTACTGTTACAATGAATACAACTATGATATCTAACTTATCGGAAGTGACCACTACATTTTCACTTATGTTTACAATCTTTCATGACAGAGTATAGTTTTGTTTTGAATACTCAAAGTCATACCAAAAAAAATCTCCATGGCTGCCAGAATTCTGTCAAGAGTGCGCTTCCAAATTCTGGGAATACTCAGATCCATGTAATTAACTATATATATATAATTATAAATATAGTGCATCCACTACATTTCCATAAATGTTCAGTGGGCATTGGTTGTAGTTCCATTAAAAATCCTGCTGATAATTACTAGGAAAAATAAATGACACTGTATGAGTTAGTAGTGCAATCACAACTACAGAGAGAGAATAACAGCAGTGGGCTCAGATGAATAATTAAGGGTTGACCTGAAAAAAAGCTGAGTTTTTTTGGGAGACTGAAGGTTTAATGATGCACAGGAGATGGAAAATCATATTAGAAAAGATTTTTCTGCGATAGCTCACGAGTGAAATATGTTAGCATAACGGTGTAAAGGAAAATTGCAACTAACAGAATGAGTCATAAGCACTGATGTCCTAGCACAAACAAAATTCAAGCGACAAATCAATATTTATTAACAAAACATATTGGTAGAAGTAATTTCTACCCTTCATGTTACATTACGTGTAGAAGGACTGTTGCAGTAATAGGCATCTCTGGAAATCAGCTGAACTTCAGCATCTACATATGCAGTGAGTTCAGCTCTTAAATGTGGAGGGGCACAGATGAGACACAAAAAATTTAGTGTGCATACAACCATCCAATCAAATCTGACTAAGCAAAAGAAGCATCTGGAAAATAAACAGACATTTAAAAGCCTGAACACTGCTTTGATATTTCTATCCCCTCTAGTCAAAACCTGGAATTTTGTACCATTTCAAAGACCTGTAGCAGGGTCCTAGATGTGAGACATCTGTGGCTGTAACACCCATGCTCCTGAATACAGATCTCCTTGCAGGTCTTGGTGCTCCAAAATATTCTTTGGTTGCAGCCACTGGGTGCTGTATAGTGAGCTGAATGGGCTGTCTTCACTGTTTCTTACTGTAGGACTTATTTTAAAAGAAACTGTTTAAATCTGCACTTGATGAAAAGTCCATCTGGAATTTATAGATGTAAAAAGCCTTCAGAGAAATAAATGAGAGCAGAAGCTACTGAAGCAATTATTTTAGGAAAGGCAAAAGCAGATTCTGAGAGATAAATTTACTTATTACTTTTTCCTCCTCTAAATAATTCAGCAAGTGGGAGATTCCATGTCAGCGATTTCATTATAAGGATGAAACTATTTCACAAAACCCTTTCCTTTCACATTTGACACAGGTTCAGCTCCTCAGAGAGACTCTTGAATTCTTAAATTGCAATACTCTTGCACATTTCCCCAGCACATGGAAGAGTAGATCCTTGACTACCTGGCTTACTGTGTTTCTGGGGAGAATGCAGAGAGCTGCCCTATAACTAACAGGACATAATGAGCTTTCAGAGGGATTTAGAAGCTGTTAATAACCCCAGCATGTTCTTCATAAGGTAAAACAATACCTTGCTTCCTTCCAGCTTTCTCTCACCTGGTATCTGTCTGCCTTGCTCATGCTCTGTTGTTGTTAGTGCATTTATTGTACTAGAATTTAAGATTTCCCAGATGGAAGATACATATTTCTAGCAAGAAAACCTGCCAGCACTGTACAGGCAAGATAAATACAACTCTTTAATAAATACAAGAAAGGCAAGCACTTTGACTGAATGTTTTAATCTTCGCAAAAAATATTGAAAACTATCTTCCTGAAGCAAGGAGGAAATATTAAGCCAGGAGGGCAGCTAATGCATTTCCTTGGACTAATATAAAAAACAAATTATTAAAAAAAAAAAAAAAGATAAATGATATTAGAGGGAAGATATGAAAATGAAGGCATAACAAAACACCTGCAGTAGCTAACAACAGGGAAATAAAAGCAAAAGCTGGTCTGTAGCACAGCTTGTTGGCATTAGCATGCCATTCTTATCCTGTTACACTTTTCCAGTCTGGTTTTTAAAAATACATACATTTTCCCTTAAAATTCTCTTTCTGGATTCTGACAGCTATAATTGCTGTAATTGCTGGAGCGTCTGTCTTTTCCTCTCCATCCTTCTGTACCACAGTATCAAGTGCTTAATTCCCTTCCCAGTCCAGTTGCACACAGAGGTGGCCTCCAGAAACAGAGATCTCTGCTACTCTCCTGAGTGTTGGGGGAATAGGCTGCAAAAAGCCATACACAGTCAGGAAGAGGGTTCTGGAGCACTTGGAAGTATTCTCCATTTCCAGACACAGTGCATTAGCTACCCCGCATCCCATTTAGCAGTGCTTAGGATTATGAGATGCTAACACCTAAGACTACCAGTACTAAATAAGTCATAAGGGCAAGGGACACTGGTCCATTCCCTACTCTTACTTCCAGCTACTTTCCCTCTGCAATGACCTCTTGCAAGATGCTTCCAAAAGTCAGAATGGTATGTTGTGTTCTTGTCTCTGCCTGAAGGATCACAGAGACTTGAGTCCCCAGCCCAGATTTCCTTACATATCTCCGATAGGGTTTATGTTTCTAAACCATTGAGTTTCTATTCTTTAGGAGATGTATGTATTAACCTGCTTAAACTGTTCAGTTTTCTTTACAATTGTTTAATCTGTGCTAGTAAAACAGCCTCCTATAACCAGTGGGAAAATCCAGATCAGATTCTCTGTTGTTATTTTTTCCATTATATATGTCATTTTTCAAAGTAAATTCACTGTGAAACACATAGATTTACTAAGGGAAGATGCTATAGTATTAAGAGATGTGAACAACTAATGGAAAAAAAAATTGTCAATATTATGTCTGCCTCTCTAGATATCTTGGAAATTTAATATTTTCTGAAAACAGTGACCTGCCATTGTTAATGTTGCTTGACTGTGGTTTGGTACTTTAATCATGTTCAGTCATTATCCTTTTCCTATTGTCTGCTGCTGGTAACTAATGCCTAAGATGATGCATCTATATGAGTGTAGAAACAAATCCTGTTGACAACTAATATGTTTCAAATTTTTCCCAGAACTCAATTCTTCTTGACAAATACCTTTATTCCAACTATTTTGACCTATTTTAGCCCTTTTCTCTCTCTCTTTTTTTCCACATTCAAGCAGATGTACATGAACATATACATTATAAAATTGTTCTCCTCTGAAGAAAAAAAAGGAAATAGAAAAGCCAAAATATTGAGTTTATTTCTCGTGAAGAATATAACATTTTTTAAACTGATTTCTAAACCTCTACCAAGCAATACTAGATGCTTTCAGTTGTCATGACAAGTAGCAGTTTTATTCTTTTTTTCACTGGGATTGCATACAGCACAGTACCTCTTAGAAGACTGATTTCATGATCAGTAAAAGCTATCCATCACCACATTTCTCTACATGAGTTCACAATTCTGCCAACACTACTTGCTGTCAATGTGTTAGTAAATGAAGGAGAACATCATGACAGTGGTGCACAATCTTGGTTTCTTGTAGGCACTTTGTCCTTCATAACTTGCAAATGTATGGGCTTTTGGGAACGAGGAAAAATTAAGGCCTTTATATCTCTTAAAATATTCATTGCTTTCTGTTTAATGTAAATGAAATTGCACAGTTATTGTACTGACAGAGGAAATTGCTATTTTAATATCTTCTAGATATTTCTGCAGTCTTTGGAATGTTTTTGATATCCTGTTGCAAGAGATATGTATCAGTGACTTCAGAAAGAGTAAACCCGAAATATAGGAGTTAAATTTAATTATTAGCTTTTCTACAAATAATTTAGTGCGCCCTTTTCAGATTGGAGATTTCATAAAACACTTCCAAAATTAAACAATTTTACTTCTTTTTGCATCTCACTCATGTTCAATCCCCTCAAATTTGTTTCTAGGTTTATAAATACTATAATACTGTTAGTCTAATAAATGCTTTGTAGACATCCTGTACACATTGGCTTTGACCTATTGATTATTTTAATTCTGTCTTTTAGAATCCATTAGTATTCATCCTTTAGAGCTGAAACTAATTAGGGTCTGTCTTGCCTCTAGGAATTGTTTTGCTATGGGATAAACAGTAGTTACACAGCAAATAATTCAAGAAGAATAAAATATTTTACTACATTACCCTGTTTTAGAAGTTGGATTTATTGACATTCTTAATCTAAAATCATTTTTGCTTTGTAATTAAGCAGCTGTTGTGTTCAGTATTGTTCTTTATTAATTATCACAAACAAGGCTTCAGTCTGTTGAATCTACACAATATAAGAAAGAATGTTCCTGTTTTCTGGGTGGTATTTGACGTCATTTTAGACTTATTAATGGCTCAGTTATAGTTATCTAAATAACTGAACTGTGCTAATGGATGTAGTATTTTCACGAGCAACAATATCCTGTTTTTATTGTTACTCCAAATGAAGGATAGCAAGATGCCACTCATAAAAATGTAGCTTTTGTGGAACAAGAGGAAATATTTTTAGCATAAATCAATCCAATCAGTATGAATACAGAATAAGGTGTAGTTTTTCTGGAAGATTTTCAAAACATCATCAATAAAGTGATGCTACAATTGTTTAACTCTTCATGTGCATTCTAAGATAAATGACCTATGATTTCATTTAAAAGTTAATGCTGAAAAATCTTCAAATGCTAACGGCAAAGAGTAATATATAAACACAAAAGAAGAGAGAAGGGATGCATTTGAATTTATATATATATATATATATGTGTGCATTTGTGGTATATATACCACAAAAATACACACACAAAGACTTCTTTCATTTCACAGCTTTGCTGAGTTCATAGGTATTCAAAAGACAGACAGAACAATGGAAACTTAAAGGTATAATTCAGATAATCCTCAAGTTAAGATTCGTACAGTAACATAAACCTTGTTGCTTGAATGGTGTTAATTATATATTGTATCAGCTACTATTTAAACTCTTAAATCTCTTTTATAATAAACACTTGAGGGCTAAAGTGTGTCATTAAACAATAACATGCACTGGGGCAATTTGCTTAGACTAAACTGAGTGGTGATAAATAGACTATTTTTGAAAGAAAATCAGTCAACTGCACATAATGCTTCTCTTGATAAGAAAATGATCATATTAGTCTTTATAATTTAGAGAAAAGAGAAAAAAAGCTGAACTATCATTTTATGCCCAGAACTCAAGAGCATTTCAAATTTGTTCTTTAAAAAGGTAGATGTAGAATTCGCCTGATACCACAATGTCAAGCATGATGACAGGATATGAGCTCACCTTTAACAGTGAAGTGATACTAACTCTTTTAGTTGAAAGGGTTCAGAAGAACCAAGTACCCTACCATAGCTGGGGTATTCTGAAAGAAAACCTTGCAGTTTTAGAACATGCCTGGCTCAAAAATACAGGGACAAACTCTTCATTGCAATGTTAGACATATCCCTTGTAGCTGTTGTGCCATTTTCAATCACTAGAAAATCCAACTCCTTCATTAAAAAATAAATAATTGGTATGATATCAGCGCACAGGTGTTCAGTTCATCAGTACTTAGGTCTATTCCTTTCACTTCTAGTCATGAAGAATGGTATGAATAAATTGATAAGTTCTCTTACTTTATTCAGATCCATGCTGTACCTTGGAATTCTTACACGTGTTACGATCAAATGTTTTTCAGTGATATGAGCCATTGACTGGAGGTTTACAGTGCTCAAACATTTAGCATAGAACAATATTCACAGTATCCAGATATTCTATATTACCTTTAAAAGTATGGCAACTACTAATAAGAAAATGTCCCCTAACAATGATTAATTTATATTGAAATTAGAGGATGTTTCTTGTCTCTCTGGATGGTTGCACAGCCCTGTGGTGAGTCATCCACTCACCCGAGTTTTGTGTCACCTGTAAACTTTCTAAGGACTCTATCCCATTTTCCAATTCATTAATGAAGGTGTTAAATGGGACAGGACAGTACTGAAATTCCATTCATTATTGGCCTCTGAATAGACTTCATGTAACTGTCCTTTATGTTTTTGATTCACGTCATAGTCTGCTCCATCATCTTCCTAGGGATCAACACTGAGCTGCAGTTTCAGCCTGTAATTCCTTGGTCCTTCTGTCCTGTATAATTGTTTTTCCTGTTTAATTTAACTTATGTACTCATTGAAGTCCCTCTTGTTGCCCTTGACAGCCCTGACCAGATTCATTTCTATTTGGCCTTTAGCTTTCCTCACTTGATCCCTGAATGCTCAGATCCTGTCTCTACATCCTTTCCAGGTCCTTGCTTCCACCTTCTGTAGGTTTACTTTTTGTGTCTGAGTTTGGCTAGGAGCTGCTTGTTCATTCATGTAGGCCTCCTGATGTTTATGCCTGATTTCCTCTTTGTTGGGATGCACTACTCTTAAACTTGCAGGGAATGATCCCTGAATATCAAGCAGCTTTCTTGCCTCCCTCTTCTATTCTCCACTCCCTCCCCATCTTCCCTCCAGGGCCTTATTCCACAGGACTCTGCTTTGAAATAGTCAAAATCTGCTCTCCTTAAGTCCAAGTTTGACTAAGGAAATCATCATCTGAAATGAAAGATATAGATGACTGACTTGATCTACTTTTGTATGATAAAACTGGTACAATAATTAAAAATAACTACAAACAGGAAAATTATACTTTTTCATATGCAGTGGAAATAAGTAATTTACTTAAATAACAACAAGGGAAACATTACAAATGTAGAAAGAAAGTTTCTTCTCACAAGTGTTATTAAGTATACAGGCAAATTATCCAGACAGGTTACCGAACCAGCAGTTTTCAAGAGGTTAGATAAAATCTACCTGTTTAAGGTGTGGTGGCTTCAGGTTGGATGCTAGGAAGTACTACTTTTCTGAAGGAGTGGTCAGGTACTGGAACTGCCCACGGAGGTGGTGGAGTCACTGACCCCCTGACAGAGTTCAAGGAACATTTAGGTGTTGTGTTGAGAGACACGGTTTAATGAGAGCTATTGGTGATAGGTGGATGGTTGTCTGGATGATCTTGTAGTCTGTTACAACCTTGGTGATTCTATGATTCTGGCCAGGAGATAAACTCATTGGCACCTTGACAACATTCCAAACCTATTTTCTGATATTCTCTGAAGTCAGTGAGGAATCATATAGGAGTAGCAGTTTACATACATGGACTGTCCAGTATTAAGAGAGTTATAAATTATAATGAAAACTGTTCTCTCACAGCAGCCCTCTATAACCACTCAGCTATGTGATTTTCTGTTATTTAACAACTATAAAATACATTATACAGATGCCTCTCAAGGTAGTTGTTCAATCCCAGAAACATATTTAAAATTATCAAAAGAGTTTCCTGCCCTTTGTCAGTGAATATAGAAAATTACTAAAGATTTTATTCTTTTCTCAGTGTGTTTGTTTATGTCTATGAGCGTGCATGTATATATAAAGCTACAGGGAGAGCAGAAATTGTGCATATAGTGTGGATTTTTGTAACAATCATTTCTTCAATTTTTGATGTATGCAATTATTATTTATGGAGTGTACTCAAAAGTCCATGCTTCTTTTTTAGTCAGATAGCAGCCTGGTTAAAGTCAGTGGGAGTTCTAATTCTCAGAAGGATGAATAAAAGTGTTGAAAGAGGTCCCTAGGTGATGAAATTGCCTACTGTGGGAATATCTTATTATAAAAACCTTTCAAAGGTCTCCTCTGAGGCTTTGTGAAGCAACAGGCCAGGGCTCTACACAAACAGTTAAAATGGTCCCGTGTATAATCCCTCTTCTGGAGAAGTGTTACTGTGGTAAAACACAGGAAATTGTCTTGGCTTGAGATTGGATTCTGGACTTAAAAGCTTTGCTATGGATGTCTGTGGGGAAAGGGACTAGCAGTACTCTACGTGGCCTTGCTCTTCTTGTGACCAAGCTCTCCATCGACATACCGCAGGTATCCTGAGACAGTGAAAGATTGTTATAAGAGGTTTATACTTCCATCATCAGCTTTCAAAGCTGTCGGTAAACTATATACTAGGAAAACATACAGATTTGGTTTCTCTATGACTGACTTTAGATCTCTCTCCTCAATTCCAGGAAGACAAGTAAGAGCTACAAAGACCTCCTCCATATATGAGAGAACTACAAGGGACCACTTCATCATGGATAGGTTGAGATCACTCATGAGCTTTTCCCATTGCTGTTTCTTTCCCTTACCAGAGTCAATGGAAACCTAACACCCTGATGCATCTAAAATAAGTGTCTGCTTTAGGCTTTCAAAATCCATGGAAATCCCACCAAAGTTTTCAATACTATCTTGCAGTGAAGGTTAAAATAAACTTGCTGGCGATTTGTTAGGATGTATATGGACCATTTCATGCATAAAAGTATTATTCTAAGTGTCCTACAGTCTTAAGGAATACTTCCTGTACTAAGTGAGGTACTGCATACATTTCTCCAATGTCCAATCCTTCTTAGAATTATGATGCCTGCTCATTGTCCTTTATTAAATGATTCCATTAACTTTTCTGTTACATTTTTCCCCAGCTTACAGCTCTATAAAATTGAGTTACAAGCTATGCAAATTTATGCCATTTACATTCATAGCAATCCTGCTTCAGATAAATGCCTTCTCTCTCCATCAAATTGATACCTTTCCGTGCAAAACTCTGCTTGTTTTTTTCAAGATGTGCTGACTTTTTTTATTTCTCCAGATCCACATATAATAAGATACTGCACTGTCCAGTAATGATCTGGGGCAGTATGCAGGGTTGGATGTAGGCCTGACCACTACTCAGCACTGACAGTGATTCTTTGTGTCATTGGGTTTGCTAGAGAAACTCGCTTCCATTATCTACCTGTGGGCTAGGTCTACAAGGATACTGAATTATAATTATTTGAGGATCTATTTTGAAAGATCTTGTATGCTTATCTTCAACATATTCAAACAGATTCAGATTCCTGAATATTCAGTATTGCTTTGTCAGGTGCCTAGAACATATACAATGATTTAAGACAGACTTTGTTCTTAGTGTTTTCTATTGAATGGTTTAGGCAGCTCCTATGCCAATCACATTTTATAGAATAGAATAGAATAGAATAGAATAGAATAGAATAGAATAGAATAGAATAGAATAGAATAGAGCGGAACAGAGCGGAACAGAGCGGAACAGAACAGTTGGAAGGGACCTTCAAAGGTTATCTAGTCCAACTGCCTGACCTCTTCAGGGGGAACCAGAAATTAAAGCATTTTACTGAGGCCATTGTCCAAATGTCCCTTGAACACAAGCAGTCATGGGGTACCATGTACCAATCTAGCAAGCTTGTTTCAGTGTATGACCACTCTCATGGTAGAGAAATTTTTAAAGATCAATTCCTTGGTGCAGCTTTGTAACATTTCTAAGCACAGTACCTCCCACAGTGCTTCCCCTCCTCAGGGAGCTGCAGAGAGCAATGAGGTCACCTCTTAATGACCTCATTGGGGTTAATGAAGAAATAATTCTGGGAATGAAATAAAAAAGTTAAAATACATTCCTGGTCAACTTTCTCAGGGTTCAGGTGTTTATTCTTGTTGATCAATAATTATAATAGCCACATCCACTCCTTATTTTATTCCTCATCTATGTCTAACTTCCACACCAGCAGTTTTAGATGGATTTATTAGACATCTGAATTTATCATACTCAAGCTCAACATAGCCTCTAGGACTCAAAGCCATTACCTCTGTACTATTTCACCTGTATTCTTTATTTTTGTGTGTGCACATATCTTTCCAAACAACAGCTCTTTTCATAAGCAAATATAATATTTTCTATACAGTGTTTACATTCTGATGATCAAATTCAAGACTTATCCATACTCTCATATATAAGAATACCTTTGAATGATTGGACTGATATTGTATTGGCACAGGTTGATTTGAGACAAAATATAAGGCAGACAAAAAGAAAGAAAGAAGGAAAGAAGGAAAGAAAGAAGGAAAGAAGGAAAGAAGGAAGGAAAGAAGGAAAGAAAGAAGGAAAGAAGGAAGGAAAGAAGGAAAGAAATATAAATCAAATGAAAGCCTGAAGGCAAGATTCGTTCTCCTGATACATCTTCAATTGATTTCAATAGCAAAGATGTTTCTCCTAAGTTTGAAGTTGGTTAAAGGGAATCATGAATGGACACAGAGAACACTGGGAGATAACATATACATTTATTAAGTACTGAAGTGTTCTTAAAACACTGTTTTTCTCTGTGGTATGCTTTCCTATCTGCTCAGGATTTGAACTTGTTCTTTATTCTGTGGAGAGAATTCTTGCTAATTCTTGTTTGTCACAATATGAGCGTTCTGCTCTCCAGAATTGCAAATATCTACTTTTGATACCACTTCTGAAAGAAGGCTTAAATGTTAAAGCTGTGGAATTAGTGTGGTTCTGAATATGAAAGATCTACTTGCTTCTGACAAAACCACTTAAGATGAAAGCGAATTTATGGAAGTGAAAATCTGGTGGTATACTTACACCGCATTGCAAATTTATATCTTGCAAATGGGATTGCAAAAGCCCAGAAATCAGCTCCTGTGCAGTGATTTTCAGAACTACAGAGCCATGCCCAGGAAAAGCTTTTTGTCTAAAATGTTTAAAACAGTGTAGGAGACAGCGTCATGCATGTGCAGAGTTTTGAAAGTATTTTTGAAATTACAAGTCTTATTTATTTTGAGATAGGATTAAAGGTTACCTTTAAGAATACAGGCAACAAACACAAAATTCTGTTTCCTGAGAGTGAATGTACAATGTATTTCTGCATGATTTTGCTATTACATTTCTTCTGAAGAAATATCTTTAGATGTCTGAAAGAAAAGCACAAGGAAAATGGCATATTTATTCCAGTGATTAAGAGATCTAGAAGAATAAATGAATTTTGCAAGAAGAAAGCACTGGTGCCTATATAAGGGATCCCTGTGGCCTCATAACTTTTAGTTTTCCTTTTCCAGGTTAAGTGGTAAGTTATCTGGTCACCTGTGTCTTTCTTCTGTCTTGTGGTGAAAATCTTCAATTTTCTTGGTACCATCTATCTTTCTGTTTCTTTACCTGGGATTGAAAACATTCAATACCGCGGGACTGTTACCAGGTATCTGAGAAACAGATGCTGTACTGGATCACTGTCTAGCTATAGATATTACAACAAAAGCAGGATCTCATATCAGATGGATATCATCTTGAAACAGCTCAGAACTTCAGTCATAGAACAGCATTTAAAGAAGAAAAATTCAGTCTTCCAAAGGCAGAGGATAAACAGAATTGAAAACAGACTTCTGGATCCTTCTCTTAAACTAAATCAAAAAATAAGGAGAAAAAGAGAAGTTTCTGTAATGCTGGACTCAAGAACACACATTGTGACTATAAATCTATTAGTTATTACTTGTCACTTGTGAATATCTGAAACAAATAGAGATGCAATTTTTTTTTATCTTAGCTCCTTTCCCTTGAAGTGTTCTTCATAAAATATGTTTATACTATTCCTTGTTGAGTAGACCCGTTTTGTGTTTGCCTTGAAGTACGATTGTTTGTGCTTAAGTGATCATGACTGAGCCATTTCACTTTTTCCAGACTTATTTCTTTCCCTAGGATTCAGTTCCGTTCTGAAGTTCAGATTTCTGGTCAATGCATCCTAAAGTTTTTACTAGCCTCTTTTATCTATACAAACATGACTATAAATGTGTTTTTCCTCCTTAGAGGCCAGTAACTAATCCTAGGAAACAGTTTTTTAATGCTCCTCTCCTCTCCTCTCCTCTCCTCTCCTCTCCTCTCCTCTCCTC
>VXAB01012688.1:0-86759 GCA_013399175.1 Odontophorus gujanensis | reverse complement strand
CCTGCTCCTCTCCTCTCCTCTCCTCTCCTCTCCCTTCGCTTCATTTCACTTTACTTTTTTTTTGTTTATTTCCTAAAATAAGGTAATATTTTGTTATAACCCAAGCAACAGTTGCCACACTTTTCAGATCAGAGCTGGTTTGCACTAAGGATCCCTTAACTCTTTTGGATTCAGCAGCAGCTCCCTTTCTGCCATTGCCTTGTCTATGGGAAAGATTTTCCCAGCCACAACCGCTTCAGTGATTATTAGATAAGGATTTCCAATTGCTTTGTATCCAGATCCCTCAAACATCAGAGATGTATCCAATATCTTCCCCAACATCCCTTACTTGAAAGTTTTATGTTCATGGAGACACCTCATTATAGGCCAGGGATTAAGGGGATTTGGAGAAAAGTAGGAGAAAGGTCTGAGGGAAAGAAGGGGAAAAGGGAAAGAAAAGCAAGTAGGAATCTTTTTCTCAGCCAGTTTTATTAAAATCACTTTTGTCTGTTCCTCTGACCAAAGCACATACATAAGCTCCTCTGAGTTTTACTCACTTGTAAATAATCTGGTCTGTTTCTGTAACAGAGACATTCAGCCAGTCACTATGAGAAATATTTTAATGGGTAAATAAGTCATAGTCTCTACCTTCTTCATAATCACATAATCATAGAATCATAGAATTACTTCAGTTGGAGGGGACCTTGAAGATCATCCAGGTCCAACCCTCCTGCCATGAGCAAGGTTTCTAAACACTAGGTAAGGCTTCCCAAGATTCTATCCATCCTGTCCTTGTACACCCCCAGAGATGGGGCATCCACATCTTCTCAGAGCAACCTGAACCTGTTTCAGCATTTCACCATTCTCTGAGTTAAAGATTTTTTCATAACAGGTAACGTAATTTTTTTCTATTTTAGTTTAAAGCCATTCCCTCTTATCCTGTCACTGTCAGGCTGCAGAAAAAAATTGGTCCTTCTCCTATTTCTAAGCTTCCTTCAATTACTGGAAGGCCACAATAAGGTCTCCATGGAGTCCTCTCTTTTCCAAACTGGACCTAAGCCTGTCTCCCTTAAACTTTCTTCACAGGAGAGATGCTCCAAACTTTTGATTACCTTCATGGCCCTCCTCTGGACCTGCTCCAACAGCAAGTGCACACTTTTGGCTCATATCCAACTTTTCATTCATCTGGNCATTCCCTCTTATCCTGTCACTGTCAGGCTGCAGAAAAAAATTGGTCCTTCTCCTATTTCTAAGCTTCCTTCAATTACTGGAAGGCCACAATAAGGTCTCCATGGAGTCCTCTCTTTTCCAAACTGGACCTAAGCCTGTCTCCCTTAAACTTTCTTCACAGGAGAGATGCTCCAAACTTTTGATTACCTTCATGGCCCTCCTCTGGACCTGCTCCAACAGCAAGTGCACACTTTTGGCTCATATCCAACTTTTCATTCATCTGGATCCCCAAGTTCTTCTCTGTAGGGTTGCTCTCATTGAGTTCTCCAGTCTGCAGACATGGGACTAGAATGTATCTCTCAGTCTATAGACATGGGATGCATCTGAGATTGCCTTGACCAAAGTCNCAACCCTCCTGCCATGAGCAAGGTTTCTAAACACTAGGTAAGGCTTCCCAAGATTCTATCCATCCTGTCCTTGTACACCCCCAGAGATGGGGCATCCACATCTTCTCAGAGCAACCTGAACCTGTTTCAGCATTTCACCATTCTCTGAGTTAAAGATTTTTTCATAACAGGTAACGTAATTTTTTTCTATTTTAGTTTAAAGCCATTCCCTCTTATCCTGTCACTGTCAGGCTGCAGAAAAAAATTGGTCCTTCTCCTATTTCTAAGCTTCCTTCAATTACTGGAAGGCCACAATAAGGTCTCCATGGAGTCCTCTCTTTTCCAAACTGGACCTAAGCCTGTCTCCCTTAAACTTTCTTCACAGGAGAGATGCTCCAAACTTTTGATTACCTTCATGGCCCTCCTCTGGACCTGCTCCAACAGCAAGTGCGCACTTTTGGCTCATGTCCAAATTTTCATTCATCTGGATCCCCAAGTTCTTCTCTGTAGGGTTGCTCTCATTGAGTTCTCCAGTCTGCAGACATGGGACTAGAATGTATCTCTCAGTCTATAGACATGGGATGCATCTGAGATTGCCTTGACCAAAGTCGAACACCTTGCACTTGGCCTTGTTAAAACGCATTAGATTCTCATGTACACACTTCTTGAGTATGTCCAGGTCCTGCTGGATGGTGTCAACTGCACCACTCAGCTTGGTGTCATCAGCAAACCTGATGAGGGTGCACTGTCTAGATAATTGATAAAGATGTTGAATAGCATCAGCCTCAAAATGGACTCCTGTGGAACACAACTCATGACCAACCTCTATCTAGACATAGAGCCATTGACAACAACCTTCTGGCAACGACCTTCCAGACAATTCTTTATCCACCCAATGGTCCAATTTTCAAATGTATATCTTTCCAATTTAAAGTTAAGGAAGTGGTGCAGGATCATGTCAAAGGCCTTGCACAAGTCCAGGTAGACAACATCTAGGTAGATAATAGAGTGTTGTTAAAAAAGTGAAATATTTTTGGATGCTTTTTTACCAGCAGTAGCCAACTGAAAGTGAAAAATGGTATACAGCAAAAAGTTATTGTTCACACCTACCCTCCTACTCCTAAGTTTTGTCATTTATTGCTTCAAATGTCACATTTTAATTCAGACAGGCCTGAGTTAAAATGTCATATATCAACAGTATTATTAGTACTCTGAAGATATTGCATAAACATGTTAGAGCCTTTCATGTTAGAAATCTTGTTACTGCACCAGAAAAAAAGCAAAAAGCTAACAAAATTGAAAGTCTATTAACGATGTGTCAACAATGCAACATCGGGTAAGAATGACTGCTTTGTAAGTTATGAGTTAGCAATGATAAGCAAACAACCTGAAAGCTGTTCCTCTATTTGTTTTTTATAACAATGATTTAGAAGAAAACCAAATAGACATAAAATCCTACCAAAAGTTGTATGTCTTGAGTTGTATTTCATTCAGGGAATCATCACTTTAATTCACCCTTAGAATATTGAGTACCAGTTTTTACAAGTAATTTCATAAAAAAAATATTTTTCTGCAATCTTTTGTCTATTGCTATTGTTTGTCATCATAACTGGAGTATGGTATTGACTCCCCATTCATCTAAACAGAAACCAAGAGTCCAGATGTTAACTACATGGGAGAAAAGAGAGCAGGTTGTGTTGGCTCTGGAGAACAACTCTGTGAAGTTGTTTTAACTTCGCAGTTAGTAAACTAACTTCACAGCTCATTTATTGAATCCTTTTCTCTTCCCAGTCCATTGCACATTAAAGTTTTGGCACTCTACCAAGCAGAGGCGAGAGGTAATCATGTAACTGAGAGTTGACTGTGATATTCCATTCCAGGCTTTATCTGATGTAAAGCCCTTCAATACCCCATGCATGGCTACTGACTAGAAGGGCTTTGTCACCTGAAATAAATAACCAGGTTTATTCTACTTACCTCTACAGT
Source organism: Odontophorus gujanensis (assembly GCA_013399175.1). Classification (NCBI taxonomy): domain Eukaryota; kingdom Metazoa; phylum Chordata; class Aves; order Galliformes; family Odontophoridae; genus Odontophorus; species Odontophorus gujanensis. Next base: position 83,238 of record VXAB01012688.1, on the reverse strand, counting down.
GAAGCAATCTAGAACACACTGCATTTATTTGTCCTTAACTAGCCAACACTGAAGCTATGCATGTGGGTAAAAAATATCTCATAGGTAAGAATGAAGTGTGAAAAAATGGCTGAGGGCAGACGTCTTTGCTCCCTACAACTGTCTGAAATAATGTTACAGTAAGATGAGTATTGATCTCCTTTTTCAGGCAACAAGTGATAGGACTGGAGGAAATTGGCTCAAGTTCCACTGAGTGAGGTTTTGATTGGGTATTGGATATAACTTCTTCATGGAGGGAACAGTTAATCACTGGAATGGTTGCCCAGGGAAGTGCTGGAGTTGCCATCTCTGCAGGTGTTTGAGATATGTGCAGACTAGGCACTAAGGGACATGGTTAAATGGTAGATTTGGTAGTGTTAATTTGGCAGTTGATGACTGGGATGATTTTTGGATTTGATGGTCAGAAGTGTCTTTTCTGAGTAAAATGATTTTGTGACCTCATTATTCTATGAAAAAATATAAATAGCTTAAACCGCAATGTATTTCATAGCAAAGCAATTGAAAAATTGACTTTCTGAATAAATTTTTTAGCTAACCTAAAATTTTTATGAAAACTAATTCAGTTTTTGGAGGAGCATTCCACATCATAATACAAATCACTACCAGAAAGATAGAAAACAGCTCAGTGTAATCACTGATGCAAGAATGACTCTAATCTTTTTTTGCACTGTTATTTTCCGCCTAATTTTCTGACCATTTTTTCTCATAATATTGAAATCCGTCCTGATTTTTCCAATCAAATTCACATCAGCAAGTTTTTCAGAAGTCAGGATTCTTGTCAAAATGTTATAAGACAGTACAGATTATAATGATAATCACCCAAGAACACACTGAAGCATTATTTACAAAACAGTAGATAATGTCCCTGGACTTCATTATAAAATGAAAAAAAAAAAAAGGCCAAAAATATTATACTTCTCTTAAAAACCACACCTAGAGCAGAGGATTGTCTTTAATTATGTATATCTTTGCAACTCCCATACAGAGACATACATTTTTAAAAAAATTATAGAAGAATCCTGAATACAGTGCAAAAAAATTAAATAGAAACTAAACAAAATCGATCCAGCCATATCTGTGGTGTGATACATGTTGATTCTTTTGGGTTGCCAGATTTTCATTTTGAATCTTTTGGAACACATAACTGAATTTCAGGATCCCACTGGGAACTATATTTAGTTTGGACTCAGAGGGCAAAGTTGGCATAAAGTTCGCCCTTTACTTCAACCTCCATAGTGTTTCAAGGAAAGGCAGGATTAGCTAAATAAATCCTGTCAAGTATTGTCTGAAGCTTAAATAGTAGTTTGTTGATGTCTTTGCAATTCTCCTTGGTCCCTTCTAATAACGTATTTTTCATACAGTGAAGAAAGAGTTGTGGGATTCTATTTTAGAACACACTGATTAAAGGCAGTTTTGCTGAATTGACTCCATAGTCAATGGAAGACAAAACAAGGAAAGAAAAAAAAATTTCAGTAGAGTCAAATGCAGACAATACGCTATTTTGTCCAACAACATTTGTATAGACCTGTTTGAATACTGTATTGAGATTATCCCAGTAGAGAGGTTTGCCCTGTAGTAGGGCACAGTGAGTATCAACCTCATAGACCTTATATGGATGTCTCATCTTTACTAAGTCTGTTATGTAAGGTAAAGTAAGTATCATAGAATCATAGAATGGCTTAGGTTGGAAGGGATCCTGGAGTTCATCCAGTTCCAAACCCCTTGCTTTGGGCAGCATTGCCTCGCACTAGATTAGGCTGCCCAGGGTTCCCATCCAACCTAACCTCTTTGTATGCCTCCAGGGATGGGACATCCACAGCTTCTCTAGGCAGACTGTTTCAGTGATTCACTATCCTCTTTTAGTTTAAAAAACATTCCCTCTTCACTTATTGCTATCAGACCATGTAAAAAGTCAGACTCCTCCTTATTTATAAGCTTCATATAAATACTGAAAAACTGCAATGGATGTCAACTTGAAGCCTTCTCTTCTCAAGACTGCACAAGCCAAGCAGGTCTTCATAGGAGAGGTGCTGCAGTATTCTGATAATCCTTGTGGCTCTCCTTGGGACCCACTCCAACAGCTCTACATCTTCCTTGTGCTGGAGGTTCCAAGCCTGTATGCTGTACTGCATGTGGGGCCACAGGAGGACAGAGTAGAGAGCGAAAATCACTTCCCTCATGTTGCTGGCCACTTCTCTCTTCATTCAGCCCAGAATACTGTTGGCCTTCCAGACTGCAAAAGCACACTACTGATTCACACCAGCTTTTTGTCCACCAGAACCATGTGACCTTCTCTGCAGTGCTACTCTCAATGACTTATTCTCCCAGTCTGTAGACATACCTTGGAATGCTTTGACCCAAATTCAACACCTTGCACATGGCCTCATTGAATGTCATTAGGTGAGCCCACTTTTTACGCCTGTCTACGTTCCTCTGGATGGCATCCCTTCCTTCTACTGTATCATCTGCACCACTTGATGTCATCTGAAACTTGCCAAGGGTGTAGTAGATTCTATTCTCTTTGTCACTGATAAAGTTGTTGAAGAGCATTGGTCCCAGGACAGGTGCCTGGCAGGTACTACTTGTGGCCAGCCTCCACTGAGAATAGAGATGTTGACAACAATCCTCTAGCTGCAGCTATACAACAGATTCTTTATCCATTCAAATCTATCTCTCTATTTGAGGTACTCTAGTTACTCTAAGTATCTTAAAGTAAATCTTGTCTCGATAATTGCGAACTGTAAAATCCAGAGGGTTAAATGAATTGGAATTGATGCTAAGCTTTTAAACTATGTACAAATGTACTCATTTAAAACATGTTTAGGGTGCTATTTTTAATTGGGCATACTTTCACTTAAAAACAAAACCTGTGTCAGCCTTAATGTAAATCATTTACTGCCAGTATGACAGCTCCATTGAACAACTTCTAAAGACAGCTTCATTTAGGAATTAGAATGCCTTGAGATTTGAAAAGTAGTTAACATGTTGATGTCTGCACTTCAGAGTCCATATTGATTCCATTTTTAATGTAATAGTAATGAACACAAAATAAAAAAGTCATGATGATCTTTAGTGGAACATTTGAAGTCCTACCAACACGATTGTTTTTTAAAAAACAGCAAACTTATGACAGGTGATCAGAGTTGAATATGATTCCCTTAACTGATGTTGCTTTATTTCATAACCTGGCAATTCTGTTAGACTGAGTTGCCCTTACAAGCATGGGCCAGCTCCCACATGTACTCTGCTGTTCGTCATGCTTGATTTCTATCACAGTTCGATTTCTATCACAGTTCTTCACAGAGATACAAAACAAGATCTGCAAAGAGGTTACATAATGGAAAATTACATTTTTTAAAAACTAATAGCAATTGCAAAGAATGGAATGGCAGAATGAAAGGGAGAAACCTCCAAGACTGGAGAAAACAAAGATATACCTAGGTATTCAAACTACTTTAATACCTCCATGCAAATGCACTCATCTAATACTTCTTAAATGGACCTCTTTGAAATCTCATTTCTGTTTTATTTTGCATTAAGGATTCATTCCTTCAACCCTAACACATTTGTAAAATGAAAGTCTGTCCAGTACTGCATTAATGGGTATCTTTCATGACAGTTCACAAGAATGGATGGATACTACACTCCCTGAAATTAATGGTCATTAGACGTTTCCTCAGAAATATTTATCACAAGAGTTATTCAAGTAATTTATTTTTTACCAAGTCAGCAGCCATATATATGCTGATGGAAAGAGGATCCATTTTTCTGGAAAAGAAAATGTGTGGGGTAAGGATTTTTTTCAAGATTTTGGTCACAAGTCCAATATCAAGTAAGAATAAAACAAATAGAAAAAAAAAAAGTATTTTCAAAGAGTATATTGTTCATATGGAGATGTTCTGTAGACTATTCAGAGCTGTATTTTTTGCACAATGCACAAGTAATAATTACTTTTAGAATGTTTGCATATTGCTTTGTCTATCATATATCTTCTGAGAGTAAAAGTGCAAACAAATTAGAGATCTGTCAACCGGACTACTCATTAGGTACAGCCCTAGGCATGCCTATGTTTAAGACTCATTAAGAAACATAGAGATGTCAGTACAGGTTACAGAAGCTCACTTAGAGCTTCTCAGAGGCAGAACCAAATGTGAAGGTGAGGGCTAAATAGTTTTTGCCTGCAGTAACAACAAAAATATGTTTTGCAGTGCTCATTCAACTGGTCCCCAGATACTATCCCTGTGAAAGATCAGAAAGATTCCACTGGAAGCTACTGGCAGCCTGAAGAGGCCCAGCGAGGTGCTATGGGGCTGGAGAAGCTCCAAGGTGCTTTGAGATGGGAAGTAGGGGATTAGATGTCTTCATAACTTTTCAGCTATCCTCCACCAGTCAACCAATCAACCTAATTGACTTCAGAAATCAAGGGACACCTCTGGAGTATTTCAGCCTGTCTGGTGGCTGCAGGGTGAGAAAGGGTTGATCCACCAGTAATCAGTGATGGGGCAGAGGTATTCATGTTATGCTAGACTGAGGAACGGCTTCACATTCAGGCCCTGGTCCTCGTGTGGGACTTCAACAACTCCAATATCTGTTGGAGAGGTAACACAGCAAGGCATAAGCAATCCAGGAGGTTCTTAGAGTGTGTTGCAGAATCGCAGAACCACAGAATTACAGAGATAGGAAGAGTCCTCAAGATGTCAAGTCCTGCTAAATCAGATACCCTACAATTATGATGATAATTTCCATCTCCAGGTGATAGAGAAGCTGAGGAGCTGCACTGAACCTCTTTCTCATCAGCAAGATGCTGGCAGGAATGTCAAGCTCAAGGGCAGCCCTGGTGCACTGACAATTAAATGATGAAGTTCAAGATCCTTAGGGCAAAAGGAGGATGCACAGCTTGCTCATGAACCTAGATTCCAGGAAAGCAAGACTTTGACTTCTTCAGTCACCTGCTTAGTAGAGTCCTGTGGGATAAAACCCTGGAGGGAAGAGGGGTCCAAGAAAGCTTATTAGTACTGAATAATCATCTCCTCCAAGATCAAGTGCTTTGCATCTCAGCAAAGAGAAAGTTAGGCATAACTTCCAGGAGGCCTACACAGTTGAACAAGCTTGCTGCGTGGGGAGTCCTGATCAGGGCAAGTCTAACCAGAATGCTAGCCAAGTCCCAAATGAAAGGGAAACTATTACTCCCTACTTAAATTTCAGAAATGTGAATTCAAGAATAATCAACAGGAAGAGAAAATGTAATAATTCACATCTTTATGAAAGGTTGCCTTCCTGAGACTTCTGGTCTTTTTAGTGGGCAACCTTAAAATAACAAGGTTTTTGCAGCAAATCTTCACCAAAGCAACAGCGCAGAATGAAAGAAGTCAAGGTGTCACAGCACTGTAATAGTGATTTCAGTCACAAATTGATAACATCAGTAGATAATCTGAAACAATAGGATTTGATTGAAATTGTAATCCACATACCAGAGCACAGAAGCAGAATATGGATAGCAAGCATAAGAGTAACTTAGTTTTAAACTTATCTTTTCGCATGAGTTTTATCATTGTAATTATTATCAGGGACAGACCTAGCTGTGGGTAACATGTACTTATTATGGAATGTATGAAAACACAGTGACAATCATAGAACCCTCACAGTATAGGCAAGCTAGAAATAGAAGTGAAATCATACCTTGCATCCATCTGATTAGCAAAGCTGTTAAGTGATTCACTTATGGAAGTCTGTGACAGAAGGCAAGAACTCTTCTCCCAGGTAAACCATTCATTATGCCATCCAGAATGTTCTTTCTTACAGTGAATTGTCCACTATTTGCTCTCATGTGTAATTCTACAAAGATAAATCTATTTAGAAAACCTTAGATAATGTTTGTTTAGGAAAAGGTGTGTCTGCCAAAATGAAAAAAAAAGGTCTGAAACAGGAAAAGTTAAGACATTTCTCAACGACAGAATTGTTCATCTCACAAACCAAGGCAAGTTTACTTGTGAGACTTTCAGAGATAATAATATGACCACAAAGAAAGAAAGAAAGAGCACTTGTTTAATCACTTAAAATGGATGAGAATGATGAAGATGATGATGGCTAATAGTCCCATTCAGACCTGTAAAATCCAGATCTGTTTTCACAAACTGTTAAGATAAGTGGAAACATTCCCTATGACTTGTCTACAGGGAATGGCAAGAGAGGGGAGTTATGCTACAAGTTATGAAAAAACAGTGTTTGCAAGATGTAAAGGACAATTATTAAGCCCTAGCATGCAAGAACATGATCACTCATATTTTAAGAGTGACAATAAAACAGTCAGCAGACTTGAGATAGAAAGGCAGGAACAGGAGAGGAAGAGGAAAAAAAGAGAACAAATTGAAAACCAGCAACATTCAGTATGCAAAAGTGTATGTATACAAGAAAAGTACTGACTTCCAAGCCTGGGATCTTTAGCTTTTCTGATATGTTCCCACAAAATAGTTTGACCTCTGAAAATGAAACCAAATATATTGTCATAGTTTTATGATTTCGTTATATTATTGATATTCTACATCATAACATCATGTATTGGGAGTTAAAGAGTTAATGCTCCAAATCTGTGGATCATCGATAGTTCTGGGTGTACCTGTCTCAGAAGAGAAGAAGAACTACATTCCCCAGAGGACTGTGCAATGCTTTGCATTTTTACGTGTTTCTGCTCAGAGGGAAAGATAAAAACTGTCTGCAGTCACAGAACCGTCTCTCTTCCCTTAGGGACTGAGCTCAGCAGTGTGTGTTTGTTGCAGCCAACCGCCTTCAGCGTTAGTGTAAGACCTTCAGTTTATCAGACACTCTCTCTTGCTCATTTTATTTGATTTATTAGCCTCAATTCCAATTATATTGTATTATATTGTGTTATTTTGCTTTCTGATATCTTATTTAGTAAATTAGCTTTCCTCCTCAGATCGTTGCTGCTGTTTTGTTCCTAGGCCCATCTCCCTTCTCCTTTTTTCCCTTTCCCCCCTCCCCTTCCCCGGGGTGTGGGCCTGGGGGTCCCCTGCTTCAATTGTCACAGTACCGGGTCAAACCAACCCTCAAACCGCTGACATGTATTTATGGAAACAAGATTTTTCCCATTATTTTTATCCTTCAAGGGCTTTTAGGTTAGAATTTTTATTGCAGAGAAAGACAGGGACAACTTCAGAGTGAAATAGTTAATAGTCTATCTGTTTACAGGTAGGTTGTGTTATATTCCAGGTAACACCCTCAATAATCAACTGCTTTACAACAAGCATGTTCTCTCTCTCACTTTTTTTCCTTTCAAACAACAGAAAAAAAAAGTACTTCAGAAGATCTTTTCACTTTGATTGTGGAAAAGAATATCCATAAAATATTTATGAGTACTAACAAATGTACTCTCACATCCAGCGTTTATGTCATTTACCTATCACGTTAACTCAGCGTCACAATGCGTTAAGAATTGGTGGCACTTTTGGGAGGAGGAAAGGGAGTTAGTTCACTTCAAGTTGTTGGACTATGAAAGTACCTACCAGAGCAGGCTGAATGATTCACAGCAAATAATTTATTCTGTCCTTCAGCTTATGGAATAGTGACAAGCAGTCTGTGGAGTTCTTTTTCCATTGCACATCTATATCATTCCCTCAAGTATCATCAAAACCCGTTTGAGTCAACGGAAGAATTTCAACTGGCTTTAGAAGAGATACATGTTTCATGGTTCATAACAAGTGTCAGTAGGGAAATCTACACTGCTAAAGTCCTTTGTTAAACAGAAAGAAAAATCAATGATGCCCCTTTAAGAAAGGAGTTGTAATACACAGTCTAAGATGGAAATACCAGCTCTGAACTCCATCCACAAGGCTTTTTGCAGGGATGAAAAAGAAACAGAAACTCTACTCTCTCCCCAAAAATATGATGAGATCATAAAACAGAACTCCTTAGTAACTTTTCTGAACAGGATAGAACATGAGTGCTTTGTGAGAAATGGAATGGATTATACAAAAAATACCTTAACTCACGTATTCTATTTTGTTTCCCCAAACAATCCCTCATTTGGGGTCTGTGTGGTGTGGAGCTGTCTGTTGGGTTAGCTCACAACAACAGATATTCCTGTTAGACAGTCACAAACACTTGATCCTCAGATTTTAATGGAAACTATGCACAAAATGGTCAGCAAGGCAAAATCCATTACAGTCTAAGTAAATAATAGAAAATTATTAAAAATATTCAGCTTCCCTACTTTAATAGTTCTTTTTGTGTCACCTCAAAAATGAAAGAAATAAATACTACCAGGGAATCTAAACTTTATTTTGAACTACACACACCAGATCACTGAAAATCTCATTGATAAATTTGAGAACTTCATGGTTCTTGTACAGTGAAATTTTTATCTTTTAGGGAATTTAACATCAGAAAGCAACATAACCAGCCAAGGGAACAAAATCATTTGAAGTTTTACGAATGCAAAACTGAATCCTAATGAAAGCTACACAGCACTCTTCATCCACATTTCAGGAGTGGGTATATGTTAGGGCCCATTTCCAGTTTAAACAATGGAGGTGGCCTTCCAGTTCTGCGCTTTTTAATTATATGGATGCAGGCACTGCTGTACCATTTTGATGTACTGCAATAGAATCAGCCTCAGAAATCTCAGCTAGATGTTTTGTTTTTTTTTTTCAAAGATCTGACTGATTTAATCACATCTACAAGTTATTGCATTGACCAGACGTGGTCTTCTGAAGACAGCTTGGTTGACAGTGCTCTTACAGAGATCCAAAGTTCCTGAGAAACCTTTCCCAATAGCAGTCTAGCTGAAAGGGAATATAGTGATTATATATAGTACAGTGAACTATACTTTACAATCGCTAAAGAAACAGAAGATCTTAAAAATATAAATATTATGTTAATGTTTTATTATACATGATCTTTCTCCTTTAAATATGATCTATTATTTTTTGAAAAAAGTGTTACAGAACGTTCTGTCAAGTAAAAATACTTCATAACATTTCAGTGATCATTTAAGTGTTTTAAAGAAAAGATTGTGTGATTGAAATATTTCAGTCAGATTCCTTTTCAAGAGAAACAAAATAATAGGAAATACATACCTCTACGTTGACTACATTGTGAAAACAGCTGCCAGGTTTTTTTATGGGCCAACATGGATTAATACTCCTGCCCCCCTCCCAAGTTAAAGACTCAATTTTATGTTTTCCCACCACCCATCCAATTCTTTCGTATGTCCTTTTACAACCCACCAGTCTCCTCCTAGCTAATAGGATTTTCCAGCTAGACTAGCCACAGAGTGGAGCTCCTTNGAATATAGTGATTATATATAGTACAGTGAACTATACTTTACAATCGCTAAAGAAACAGAAGATCTTAAAAATATAAATATTATGTTAATGTTTTATTATACATGATCTTTCTCCTTTAAATATGATCTATTATTTTTTGAAAAAAGTGTTACAGAACGTTCTGTCAAGTAAAAATACTTCATAACATTTCAGTGATCATTTAAGTGTTTTAAAGAAAAGATTGTGTGATTGAAATATTTCAGTCAGATTCCTTTTCAAGAGAAACAAAATAATAGGAAATACATACCTCTACGTTGACTACATTGTGAAAACAGCTGCCAGGTTTTTTTATGGGCCAACATGGATTAATACTCCTGCCCCCCTCCCAAGTTAAAGACTCAATTTTATGTTTTCCCACCACCCATCCAATTCTTTCGTATGTCCTTTTACAACCCACCAGTCTCCTCCTAGCTAATAGGATTTTCCAGCTAGACTAGCCACAGAGTGGCGCTCCTTTTTTTGTTTTTTGTTTTTTTATTCGAAGACTCTTTATCTTTGCTTCTGGGCCCCAACAACAAGTTAATCTCTCAAAATACAGAACACAGTATTATTTGCTGTTCATAGACTCAAACTCTGAGCAGAGCAGGGAACAGATGCTGACTTGCCTGACCTGGAGAGTGAAAAATGAAGATGGATCAATTAGAACAGCTAGACAACTTGTGATGCTTATCAATAAAGTACTAGTAAATCTCTAGTACATGTATGGGGGAAGACATTTCAAAGGTTAAGAACAAAGCCAATTTGTATCGATGTATAGGCTGGGGATTGTAAAAATACATACTCATTTGTTAAGATTTTTCTTATTATGCAGTCAGCTGTCTCGCTTCTTCCTTGGAAGTCTCCTACAATATGTGTGCTTTAAAGAATTCTTTGGTTTATTATTCTCAATGGAAAGAGTCTTAAATTTTCTCTATTTTGGAGAATTGAGATGGCATGTAAGTGACTGGTATTAAAAGAAATATCTGGAGACAATAAAACAATTTTTTAACCACAGTTTTTTATTCCTCTTATCTGTTTTTCTACATCATAAATTATTTATTCATATCTATTTCTACTATATATAAATCTGAATCTTCTCTGTCCAGTGTTTGAACTGTAGATTTGTCATAATGTTTATTTTTGACCCTTAACATGCTGGTATGCAGAATGCCTGTTTTGATATTAATTTATGTATTAAAAGTAGCAAAATGTAGACTCTTTTCTCTAGGATAAAAAAAAAATAAATCAGTATGTTTCAATTAATTAACAGACTTTTATTTTGATTAAATCCTAAAAGACTGTAGTAAATGTGTCATTTTAACTATTAAAATCTGGGAGGAAAAAAAAGCAAAATTCATATAGATCTCTTCTTGAGCACTTTCAAATAACAATCAAATAAGAAGTATCTTTTATATTTCTCACGCTCGTTTACTTCTTAAAAAACAGGAACCTACTAGCTCCTAAAAGATGATTAGACACTCGTTTCATTTATTTCAACCATTGCTTCTTGTTATGAAAGAAGACAGAAATTGTTTTTCTTGTTCTATATTTCAAACAGTGCCAGCCCCTGGAAGTATCACAGTTAAAGTTATGAACTACTGGGAGATTTAGTTAAATTTCCCTTTCTTCTTGTGAATAAGAAACTTTCAAAATTCTAATAGGGACCAGAGTGATGTTGACTCTAACCTCTTTACAAATTTCAGTAAGATATGGTTTGCTGAAGGAAGTCTACTGTCATTCACGTCTGTCATTCTTCTATGTGAACTTCCTGGAAAGTGGTCTGGCAATGAGGAAAGACAGTGCTCCAGTGAATTGAGAAAATTTCTTATAATGCAATGAGTTGTTTTCAAAAATGTACATTTTCAAGCGCTTTCACTCACTCTAGAGTTTTCTAGTCAGAATGAACATTTTGAGAAGCTCTTTCAGCCTTTCTCTGATCTCTCAGCAATGGAGGAAGATGTCAGCGGAGATGGTTTGCATCTAATTTTTCTCTTTTCTTGTTTCTCGTCATGGAGGAAATAATTGTATTCACTGAAATTTATTGACACTTGCTGAACATTTATGGAGACCAGACAGTGGACGTGAACGCAGTGATGCAGCAGGTGGTGTGTTTCAACAGTGGCAACAGTGTCTGTGGGTCACCTCCACTGGTGCAGACTTTTTTAAGTGCAGCATTTAGGCTATTGTTCACGGGTGCCAAAAATGCATAGCTGATGGTGGCAACTACGTTGAAGAATAGTGTTTTGGAGCTGATAATTTACTTTATCAGATAGTGTTATTGTGCTCTCTGAATCTGTTGTAGATTTCATGGAAATAAATATGAGGTATTGGTTTTGGAATGACCTAAATACATAGGTAAATACTTATATTCACATATTGTCAATGGTTCTGGCCTAGTTTGGCCTGGTTCTATGACTAAATAGGATGGCGAAACCCATGAACCCATGCCCCTCAATGATCCTAAAAGCAAAACAGTGGCAACAAGCTAAGAGAGAAAGCTAGTTTACTAAATATGATAATAGAATGCAAGGTAACACAATATAATACACTATAATTGAATCTGAAGCTAATAAAGCAAATAAAATGAGAGAGTGTGTACAAATTCAAAGGCCTTTAATGCTGAAGGCGAGGTGGTTAGGGAACACGCACTGCAGAGATGAACAGAAAAAGAAGAGCAGTCTAGTGATTCCCAATCAGTTTTATCTTTCCATCTAAACAGAAAATGGAAATGGATCAGTAAAGTCTTCTGGGATTTGTAGTTCTCTTCTGAGAAAGGTCTACCTGGAACTATTGACAATCCACAGAACTGGAGCATTAACTCTTTAACTCCCAGTGTACTACATGATGTTATGATGTGGAATACTGATAACAGAAATCATAAATCCATGACACGTAGAAATTTTTTATTAAAAAAAAAAGCCAACATCCTGTTCTGTATTTTTATCTCGTTTATACTCCTGATGGGATATTTTATGTCAGTTTTGATTACACATTCATTTCCTCAGCCAAAGTATGCTTGGTAAACAATGGGAGTCGCTTCTATCTATGACTTTAGGGTCTTCAAGAGAGAATTTATAGATGTAAAGATCACTTAACTGGTGTCACAGTCAACAATAAGGAAGTTTTCATTTCTGTATAATGTTTGAGAGATATATGACTGACATTCTCATCAATGTATTATGAAGCCCAACATATACTCAAGATGATAATGAAGCTGAGAATAGTCCTGTTTGGTTTCCAAAATAGCAAGTGGCTGAAAAAATATTTTTAAACTTAGAAGTTACAATCAATCTGCTCTCTTTATATCATTCCTAAGTAGTAATATATTCATAAAATCATCTAGATCCAACATAACAAATCTTGTTTCCTTCATTTCAGAGATATGTGACTTTATCTGTCAAATAGAGTTAATTGAAAACAAGCATACAATAGTATTTTTAAAAATCATGTGAATATTGATGTCAGTTCTGTTCACAAACTGATGGGAGTAAATTATTCCTTTCTAAATCAAGGTGCGTTCGTTGTTTTTTTTTTGCCTATTTCCCTTGGAGCTTTTCTTGTTTTGTTTTATTTTGTTTTTGTTGTTTTTCTGATAAAAAAAAAGAGCAAGATATAACGTAAAGCATAGATAATTTTGAGTATTTTGATATTGTTGTCTTCTATGGAATTTGGAGTGAGAGGTGCTTTTTGGTATTTATTTTTTCCAGTCTGTTATTCCACTGATTTACAAAACATCTTATTTGTAAATTGTACAGTCTGCAACAGATTTGTCTCAAGAGGATAAAACAGTTTAATGAATTATGCAAATGGATGGTGAATAAGACATTTCTTAGAATAGGAATAAAATTTGTTACCTACCTTTAAATGCTTCATAATACAGTGTTTCTGGGTAAAAACTAGCATATTATGCAGATGATGGTTTTCAAGGAAGGTGAGAATTACTAGATGTTTCACCAGTGAGAAAGAAGCTACACTCTTCTAAATGAGAAAAAAATTATACAAGGTATGAAACCAACAGAGTGGTTTCTCAGTCTTTGTATATCTATCAAATACCACCAGGATGTGAATTCATTAAAAAATAAATAAATGCAACGGTAGATACTATGGTAGTCACTTTCAGAGAATGATGTGTCTTAGCTTCATTGCAAATGATACTTGACAGAATAATGAAAGAAATCATCATGCATCTTTTATATCCATATATGGAATAATTGCATATCCTATGCATCCATGTTTGTTTTCCTAAAGAGGCTATGCATCTGAGTAATTCCTGCCTTAAATAATACATATTCACTATAGGACAGAAAAAAGGAAGGCATTAAGAAGTAACGGGCATTTGCCATTGCTGTAAAGCCTGAAAGAAGCACAGACACAGGGATGCTGGGATGTTCGATCAATTTACCCAAGTCTTCTATTGTTGCCAATGAAAACATCTCCCAGTCACAGTTTTCCAGGGCATAGAAACAGGCTTGACCTCTATGGTTTAGTCAGAACAACAGGGTTGGGTCATTGTCCTTCAAGGCTGCCTGACAGGAACCCAGGTCACTACCACAAATGAGCTGTTAATCTTTTTACCCCTTTTTCTGTCACGTGATACTTTCTTTTTGTCACCCTTTTAGCTCCCTGGTGGTTTAAGTCCTTCTCTCTTAATTTTGATCTAAATCTAAATATTTCATTCGTATGAGGCGTCAAACACTCAGAGAAGGTGACCTTGAATCCCACTGAAGTCATTAGAAATGATGGAGATATCCTCATAGTATATAAGAGACTTTTATAGGCAGCAAATTCTTCAAAGTGAAGGTATATGTGGATAATTGTTTATTAATGTCAAGCAATAAAGATGCCAGATTTAAACTTGTAGGAGAAAAAAAAAACAGCTAAAAACAAAGAAACAAAAAATAAATTAGTCATAAACAAAACATCTCTTACTTTCAGTGATGGAACTGATTTGCCTTTCTGTCAACCTCCAGTAAACTTAGAAGGAACAGAAAACTTCAAACTAAATGCACCAGCTTCCTCAAAATGTGTAAGAAAGGCTGGGATGAACTTAAGCAGCTTTTCAGTCACAGCACTTGAAGTCAACTACTTCAAATTATAAAAACATGTAAAACACCAGGAACAAACAAGGAGGAGCAAACCTGTAAGTTTTGAACCACGTAGGCTCTTTCAAGAATGTGTCCATACAACTGCAACAGTGCCCCAATTCTCAGTCAACTGGTGTCTCATGAACAGTGATACTCATTTCAACAGCTGATTTGAGGTGCTCATTCTTCCATGTATAAGTATTTACAGCCTATTTTTGGAGAACCTACTTGATGAAAATAGATATATATCACAAGATTATGGCTTAAAGGATGAGTACCAGAGGTAGTTCATTCCTCTGTTCCTGACCATTTTTCATCAATTCATAATATACACTGGAGGAAAGCATCACACAGATGGCAAACACAGCTGGCTGCTGCAAGAAGAACAAAGGGACAATGTTGTGATCATTGGAAGACTATCAAACAATATCTGAAACAATCATTAAAAACAGTAAACAAGGCTCAGTGTCATTAGCAAACTGTTTGGTGCAGATCAATTTAATGGGCCGCATTGGCAGTCTCAATAAATAATGACATTTCAGAGTTGCTGCACTGGAAGTCAACTTGAGGGCAAGAGGAAGGATGAATCAATTCCTTTTAAAAGGCCACTGCTACTAAAATTATAGTTCATTCTGTTCAAATTACACTGGCTTCAGAGACAAAATCTAAATAAAAAGAACTGAAAAATAAGTTCGCTATCCAGTTGTTTTACTAAATACAAAAAACACTCATACACAGACGTTACTTATTGTTAGGAACAACTTTATAACAATTTCAAATTTTTACTTTTTTGCAAAGCTATCTTAGGATGTCTACTATTTCTATGTAAGCCACTTCATACTCTGTTCTACTTCAGCCTGCAGACAGCGAATGGATCAGATCACCACTGTATAACACTACAGGATCTGACAGAAACTATTTTTCCACTAATTGTGAGAATGAACCTGAGCTTATTATCATAGTTCTTTTGGTTTTTAACTAACCTAGAGCCATCTCCAAGATATAACTTACTCAGAGTTAACATAAAACAGTTCACAATGAAAGCAAAATGGAGAACTATGTAACCTCAAACTTCTCTATTTCTCAGTCATTTAATGAATCTGTAACATTAACCACAAAGTCTGTAGATTTTTTTTATCATACACAGGAGCAGGAGGTTTCAACAATTAAATAAGTAGTCACAATAAAACCAACATAGCTGTAAATTCTGATTTCTACTTTTTACAGATTCATTTGCAGTGCACTTTCTGAGTATACATATGAATGTACATATTAATGAATACACATTACTGGCTCAAAATAAAACAATAGGTGTATTGCTGCATTCAGAAGCATACCTCCTGCTGACTTAAAACAGCCCTCGTCATTTAAATGGACCTCTCTATGGTACTGGGAAAATATAATGAACTTAATCCCATCCCTGTAATGGATGTCCTTCTGTCAAAAATAAAATACCTAGGGAAATAACTGATGCTTTAGAAGAATTTTATTTTGAAATAAATTTATGGAGGAAAGAAACATTGGACCGCGACAGAAGAGATTTCACATTTCTAAACTGAAGGATGCGTTCATTTTAGTTTTAAATTACATTTCATTTGACTTTTCTGAATTTTGCATTACTCTAGTATACACCAGTAAGTTATAAATTCATTTAAATATTCCTTTTTATTAAAAAAAAAAAGATATAATACTTTGAGCAGTTGCCATGACATAACTTGACTACAGATCAAGCTCAGGAAGAAATGTCTCCTAACGTTGAAGAAATTTTTGGGTTTATGCCCTTATAATTTACTAACAGCTGCCCATTGGAAAGTCATAATAGCAGAAAAACCTTAGCTTTCCAATAGCTCATTAAAACATAGCTTTGAGGTCAGAGCATGAAATGCTTGTTATTCTCCAGAAGCACACATCCACATAAGTCACTACTGTCAAGGTAGTATTCACAGTGCAAGAAGATTGCCAAGTTCAGATGGGACATGTTATTAAATTATACACTGCACGCTGCTGTTTTGCAACAACAAGGTAGTACCCTCCCTAGGCAGGGAGCGTTCTGAGGGGGTCTACACAGAATTCTGGTCACAGTGGCTGGAAAAGGTTTGGTTAACTGTTCCCAACAAAGCAAGGTACTGAATCAGATTGAGGGTCCATCAAAGGATTCCCACCAGAAGCTGCAGGAGATGGGCCCGGTCACAGGACTTGGAGAAATGTCAGTCAGGTATTTTCAGTGTTCATTCAGAGAATAAGTACTAGCCACAGGTTTACTCAAAATATAGCCCAGATAATACTTGGTGATGAAATGGGGCTCCTGGGCTGTTGGGAAGAGGCTGGAAAAGATCAGAGAGGTATGGTTGTGACCCTGGGGTTTAGGTATTGTTTGACCATATGGATAATAAATGATGGATCTTTTGGTCACCGATTGCCCTGTGGGGTTTGACCATGCATTTTCAAAGCTACAATTTCACACAATATCATCTCTACAGGTGTGGAATGACCTCAGAACCCATCTTTTCTAACAATTCTCACCCAGAAAGTTCTACTTAGAGCCACTACAGGCATATTACAAAAACATTAGATGAAATCTGTTGGTTTCCTGAACAAAAATTTATACCCACCAGGTATATATTTGAAAAAACATGACAGCCTTTGGTTTCTTAATTTACTAGAAAATATGTCAATCAGTAGCCAAGGCATTAACTCATATATGTCTCTTATATTTTTCATCTTTTTTGTTTGTTTTTTTTCCCCACAATTTCTTTAACATTTCGAACACTTTTTATCTAGGAACACCATCAGGAGATAACTGGGAGATGATAAAAAACCTTGTTGTTCTTTATTTAAAGGTAATCCTTCATTAATTCCTACTTTCAGTCAGCAGTATAATATCTTAAAAAATGTTTGATAATATTATTATACAAAAAGACTATGCTCTTCACCACCGCTTCCAAATTTTAAAGAAAAGTCTAAATAAACAAGCAGAGACTGCATAGTGTGCTAAAGAAGTTAGCCAAGAAACATGTGAAAACTTCTAACAATTACTTCTTATATTCTTGAGAGCTTTGCCACCAGGGCAAAAAGTCTGTACACTGGTTAATAAAATAAAAATAGAAATAATAATAGTAATAATAATAATAATAATAATAAATGAGTTTTAAAAGTACCTTGAAGAGATGGGATCTCCCCATGGCACTAAGCATGCGGATGACCAGCTGCTCTCCAAGGACTGAATATTTGTCAGAGAAGGGCAGAATAGCTAGTGAGGCACAGGGGAGCAACAGAGGCCTAGACTCAATGTGAAACAGTGTCACTTGGCAAATGAGCAAACCTGACAGATGTGCAGACTGTCACTAGTAGCTCCAGACTAATCATTCACACAAGCACGAGAGTTACCCTGTCTTAATACAGTTGTGCCAAGAGATACACAATATTTCAGACCAACCTAGATTTAAGCATCTCTGAATATATTCATCCCATACTGTTTGATAGATTTCTTCCATTTTTTGCTTTTTTACTTTACTTACAGCCTTCACACTTTGGAGTATCTAAAATAGGAACCTTGCTTGAGCAGAGTGCATAATTGTCAGTCTAAACAGTAAAAAAATCCAAATTACAATCAGTTGGGCCTTCCATAAATAAGACAGAGTGCCAGTACATTCTATCTGCATCTCTGCAGAATACACCCAGCACTGTTATCCTATTACACTGCTTTAAGAGAGTTTTATTTCAAAAATCCAAAGCAACTAATAATATTCTTCTACTGAATAGATATTCCTCTTTTTTGGAGTTTGTTCCAACATGCAGTACATAAATTGCAAAACTCACACTGGTCTTTGAAAAAACAAATGTGTCCTTGTTCTGTAATGTGCCGGAGTATATTTAGAGGTGATAGATAATTTCTGGCCTCCAGCCTCCTTTTGATCTCTGTATATCACTTTTCAGTTTCTTTTAATTCTGTTCACATGCACACAGACACAACCATGCAAAAGCAGAGATTATGTGTAATTAACCCCAAATGGAAGTTATGTCATTCTTTCTAGGACAGGCCCTCGTTGTCTTTTCTACTTGTATGGTTAATTGCATTTGTGCTCATGGCATGCCCTGTGAAGCATCTGCGCACAGTTTAGAAGAGAAGAGGCATCAAGGAAAGACCTATATATGTCAGTGTAAAGAAAGCTTATCCAATCACACCAAAATCACAGGTAGTTCAAGTGCTTTATTGAGCCAAACATCCACTCTCTTAATTTGAAGTAAATGGGACAGAAACACAACTCACTAAACAAGGCATATGTCTGATAATCTCCATGGTGAACCAAATCTTTCTATCATAAGGTCATAAATAACTGAGCTCCAGTCACATTTCTGTTCTTGCAAGTTACTATTACCACAATGCTCAGGAGTCATAGATCAGGATTTCAGTCAGGGGAACAAAGGAAAAAAACTGACGACTCGAGAGAAGAGACAACTAGGTAGGGAGGAGATGGGAGTGATGAAGCACAGGGTGGGCAGCACCGCTGCCACCAGGCACAGCATGGCAGCAGCCTCCTTGTCTGGGGGCTGTCACAGGCACCCCAACCAGGAGGAGCTTTCAGCAATGTCTAGTGGAGGGTAATGAGGCAGCTTCATGGAGGTTTGCAGCTAGCTCCTCGGGGGCAGTGTGTGAGATGACATGAAAGTGCTCCTTTGAAATGTTAACAAGTGAACATCGAAGCTGGCATCAGTGACCTGTTAGGGCTGAGAGATGACACTTTCTGTGAATTATAGATGATCTGTAGGGAAGATGCAGCTTTGAAGGGCCTTCAAGGTGAAGTCAAGTGCTTCCCATTTGATGTGATATAAAAAGAAAAACCAGTTGTGGGTTGATGAGGGGATGGGAAGCAGCAAAACGACAACTCAGTAATTTTAAATTTTGCAACAGCATGATGAAGATGAGGGCAAGGCAGTTTCCCTGTGCAGGTCTTTTCCTCCAATGACCATAGACTCCCAGCTGATCCCCCTCCCAGTACAATTCATTGGGTATTTTCAACAGAGCCTGTCCAGTTGGATTACTTGCTCTCAAATTCAGGGGCATGGGCATGATGGAGATTGTGCTCAGGATAAGAGTATAATAAAGATTTCAGAGAAGTACTAAAAATGGTTAAAACATTGATTTCAAATTTTATTAGGTCAGAAAAGAACAGTAATGAAATAATAATCAGATAATCACAGAAGAGTAATTAACCATTGCCTTCATTTTAGATTTTGACTAGTGTTTGTAGTTCAAGAATTCACAAGATCAAGGGGCATATTACTTAAAGAATATATGCATGTCCTCAAAGTTTCAATATTACACATAGTAAAAACCACTTAATTTACCAATAAGGTATGTAAAAACGGAAAAATAAAAAGATAATAAACATAAGTAATTTGCTTAAGTGCTAGGGAATTTTTTCCTCATAAAAGCATTAGTTATGTTATTTCACCTTTTCATCTCTAGGAATTACATAGATTGTGTCATACTATCCAGACGCTGACCTTCTCAATAGATCACTAGAGACCTAATCAATCACATGCCTTGACATGCCTTATTCCTCGCATGGGGCATGTACTCTGCATTGGCCTGTTGTGATGCATTCTATGTCCAGTAATTGAGGCATGTTTTGCTGTAATTTGCTTCTTTTCTATGGTTCTCCACCACTTGCTTAACAACCCTTAGCATTGAGCATTTTAAATTAAATCCCAGATTTGCTCCATAGACTTCAGCAGTGAAAAAAAAATAATCAGTAAGCAAAGAGATCAGGTGAGCAATGTTCTCCTATATCTTTGATTAATATCCATGCACATATTACCAATTTCCTCTCCTCAACATTATTTCCTGAAAGTTCTTTACAGAATATAAATCCCTTCTACTTTCTCACAGTCTGCTGTACTTGTCACACAATAAACAAACCAACAAACAAAAATCAAACTCATGGAATTCTTGTATAATTGCACAGAAAAGTAGTAATTGGATGGGATTCACTTCCCTTTATTTTAGTAACTAGAAAACCATTGCATCTAATCAATCTGGTCTCCAGGGAGGTATTCGTGTAGACAGGAAGGAAGGTTGGAACCAGATGATCTTAAAGGTCCCTTCCAACACAAATCATTCTATGATTCTATGATTTTGACTGTCCCTGCAGTCAGTGAAGAAAAGTGTCTGTCCCCACATAGGGATTCATCTACTCAGCCTAGGTGCCTGACCTTCAAATAGCTCAAAGACCACACTTCACAGATCCCTTCAGGGCCTCTTCATCCTGAGAGCAAGATGACTTCTAATGTGGCGTTACTACACTACCATCAAAATTCTGAATTCAACAGGAGTTTCCGCATGTACCTTGGGTAAAACAGAAATGATGAAAAATATTCCTTGCCTTCCCATCAGAGGGAAAAAGAAGATATTCTTCTTTAAAATGCTTTAAAATGAAAAGGTGAGGATTTTGTCTTATAGATATGTCCCTATCTGTAGTCTATTACAGACCTTCCTGAAAGCTCACTTCAGCTGTTCTGTGTAATAAATATCCAGAACTCCTTATTTCTGGAAACAGTCCCCAGCACTCAGTAACTACTCAGCTTGCATTTCCCTGAAGCATTTCCAGCTGTAGAAAATCTTTCATGATTAAGACAAACATCAGTTTTATTCGAATGTTCAAGTTCAGAGAGATTTTAAAATTTTTCCAACACAAATCAAACAAACATCATTACAAATCAAACAAACATTGGCAAAAATCATTTCCCAAACTCACGTTTTTCCTTTCTTGTGAAATTCATGCCCCCATGTTTGCTTATGACCCATCAAAAACAAGAGAGAAGAAAGGCATGCAACATTTTTAGAGAATTAATGAAAGTTCATAAAGATCAAACTGTCCTACTTATGACCTAAAGTTAGAAGAAAGAATTGTCATATTAGAATCAAAGAATATTCAAATTGGAAGGGGCCATTAAATGTAACCTAGTCCAACTCCCCTGCACTGTACAGGGTCATCTACAGATAGATCAGATTGCTCAGAGCCTGGTCTAGCCTGACCTTGAATGTTTCCAGGGACAGGGCATCTATCACCTCTCTGGGTGGCACGTTCCAGTGCCTCACTGCCCTTGTTGTAAAAATGGTTTTCCTTATATCCAGTCTAAATCTCACCCCTCAGACTCCAATTCTCCATGTCCTATCACAGCAGATCCTGCTGAAGAGTCTCCCTTTCCTTCTTATACCCCACAGAAAGGCTGCTGTCAGGTCTCTCCAGAGCCTTCTCTCTTCCAGGTTGAACAGAGTTCTCTCAGCCTGTTCTCACAGGAGAGGTATTCCATCCCTTGGATCATTTTTGCAACCCTCCTCTGGATGCACTCCAGCAGGTCCATGACTTTCCTGTACTGAGGACTTCATAACTGGACTCAGTATTTCAGGAGAGTTCTCACTAGAGCAGAGTAAAGGGGCAGGTTCACCGTCCTCAACCTGCTGACCACGCTTTTTATGATGCAGCCCAGGACAGTGTTGGCTTTCTGGGTTGCAAGGGCAAATTACTGGCACATGTCCAGCTTGCCTTCCACCAGTTCCCCAAGTCATTTTCAGCAGGGTAGTGCTCAATCCTTTCATCTTCGGGTTTCTATTGATAGTAGGAGTTGCCATGATATAGGTGCAAAACCTGGCACTTGATTTTTTTGGACCTCGGGAGGTTCTCCTGGGGCTACTGCTCAATCGATCTAAGTATCTCTGTTGGGTATCCTTTCCCTTGGGTCTACTGGCTGCACCACACAACATGGTGTCACCCATAAATTTTCTAAGGGTGCACTTGATTTCAGTGTCAAAGTTATTGATAAAGATACTAAAGGCCAACAGTCTCAGTGCTGAACCCTCAGGGACACTACTCATCACAGAACTCCATTCGGCCATTGAGTTATTGGCCAGTACGCTCTGGATTAATCAAGTGCTAAAAATCTTATCACAACAAAATAGGCAAAGGTCTGAGCAGGCAAACATAGAACACAATGAACACCTTTCCACTTTGATTTTAATTGTGTGCACAGTTACTTTATCAGTCAATCTCAGCTCAGATATCTCAATCTTTTTCTTCCAATTTCCAGGCACATATTTAAAGGCAGTTTTTATTTTCCTGCTTCATACTGTGTCTCTCACTTTTCTGTTGACTTTGATGTTTTCTGTATTCATACATTTTATTCTTCATTCAGTGATTGCCCCTCCTCCCTTGCAAAATTTGCATTCTTACAAGTATTCCAAAAAGTCTTTAGTTTTAGGATAAATTCTTGATTTATATTTTGGAAAAACTAAGGAAGTTCAGCAAAATGAAGAAAAAATATCAGAGCATTAAACTAAAACAAACAACAGATTTTTATTTTTTTTAATCATTATCAGCAGTGGAGAAAGGCAGATTAAGGCACATTTGGATTACGGATGGATGAATCCTAAGGGTCCAGATATAATATTATTAGGTAATTTGGTAATCTGTGCTTAAATCCCAAGACCCTAGACAAGCTATTTCAGGGCTCTAAGTCTCATCTTTAAGAAATATTTCAAATAATTTTCCATGAAACTTCAACTTGAACTATTAGTCCTGATCCTGAGATAAGTGCCCCAAGTGAAAAATTGTGAGCTAAAAGTAAAACGAGGAGGAACTCTTTCCAGTTCCAGAAGATATTTTTACCAGTGTTTGAATCCAATCTGATTAAGCAACACACAGCACAGTTACAGCTCGATGTTCCACAGGCAGCAGAAAGGTAGTTTAAATTTTGTAGAAATACCCTTGTTTTGTGTTTTTCACTGAAACAAATAAACTTGGTACTTTAAACACCTTTTTGAAGTTTTAAATTATGTAAATAAAATATGTAAATAAAACCACCAGCATTAGGAATTAGAAACAATTGTCATACTACCTGTTCTGTGGTTTGGTTTATGAGATTTCAGTATGATTGTTTATACTGAAAGATAAAAGCAAACATCAATAAGCAACATTAGTTCCAACAAGATGACTGAGAAGTGAAAAACCATTAAAAAGTCTATAAACAGGTGTGGAAAGCCTTTTATTCAGGTCATTGGAAATAATCTGTTCTTGGGTCAAATAAATCTGTGATTAGTTGGGGATGAATGGCAACTACAACTAAATTACTTTATACCTGCAAATAACTCGATTTTCCATATGATGAGAATGTAATTTAAGTCCACTTAGTTGCACGCCTGACAAAATATCAAAAAAAACATACCATAAAAGAAAGATAATCTTTTCCTCAAAGGAGTTTAGCTCCTCCTGCAGAGAGATTCTTGGATAAAGAATAAAATCACTAACTTTCAAGAAAACTCAACTACGGGTAGATATAACAGCTCATAGCCCTCCCTCCTAAGGAAGGCTGAGTAGTACTAAATTATTATTATTATTATTTTTAATAAAAGGGAAAAAAAAAGGGTCAGGTTGGGTATTGGGAAAAGGTTCTTCACCAGAGGTGATCAGGCACTGGAACAGGCTCCTCAGAGTGATGGTCACGGCTCCAAGATGACAGAGCTCAAGATGCGTTTGGACAACATTCTTAGACATAAAGTCCAATTTTTTGATGGCCCTGTGTGGAGCCAGAAGTTGGATTTGATGACCCTGCAGGTCCCTTCCAACTCAGAATATTCCATGATTCTGTGATTAAATTTATTGGAAGTAACCTTTGTAAATAACTTCATTCTCAGTGTTCTTTCCTTATATGTCACAACATTTCTGAACACCTCTTGGACAAACACACCAGACATGACACCTGCCACAAGTGACTAGAATATGGACACACTGTCCTGGTGTTTCACACCAAGGTTGCAGTTAAGAACTGGGTACCGATCCAGAAGAAGTCTGAGGTAAAGCAGGATAGCATGCATGACAGGTAGGCTGGAAGCAGATTTGTGACTGAAGCCACAGTCTTGAATTAAACCATGTGAGGGCAGCCCCAGACTGGTGGACCAGCAATTTATCAGAGTGGAATTTCTTTCCTTTTGCTGATATGTAACTCATCATGATATTATTACATTAAGGATACCTAGACTATACTTCTGAGATCTCTTTAACTTAAGAAGAGACAAAGGTAGCTCTACTGCTTTTTTCTGGTTTCCTGAAAAATTCTGGGGCTCAGACTCAATATTCTAAACAAGTCAGATCTGAGTACAAACTTTAAGCACTCTCAGATTTCAGAAATTATGAGCACAAAATTTGACACGTACTATTAGTTCAGAACTGCAAAATCACTGACCTGATTTTCAGATGTTCTTACACACAACAACTCTCATAGTTGTCAGCAAAAGTATTATTTCAGAGTTCAAATTCAGTGTTTTGGAAATCAGGTCACTTGTTCAGTTAGCTAAATATGGGTTTGAAAGACTAGACACTGCCTACATTCATTTCTGAAATGCTTAGATTTGCAGATCAAAGCAGGTTATTGCTTCAGCTCACTTACAAGAATTTTGCAAAACTTTGGTAGGATCCCAGTTAGTTAAGGAAAGAAATGTAAAGAACAGGGGTTATAGAGACAGAGTTTCAGTCCTTCAACAAAACATAGGTTTTCCATCTATTTACACAGACCCTTCCTCAGTAGCTATTTATTTTCTTCATAAAATTAATATCTCCTAAAATGCTAGATTAAATTAATAGTAAATGGATGGCAGGATCCAAGAAACTCAGAAAAGTGTGATAAAGTCACTGTTATGTGTTTGTAGGGTGGATAATTTGAAAGGATGGAATTCAGAGGAGATATCACGGAAGATGGTATATTTCCATAAGGTTTTATATAGATGGTACACAGACTACTGGTAAGTAAAGGGTAGCCCACCTTTTACAACGATTGAGGCTCACTGATGACTCCACATAAGAGGGATCTCCAATGAGAGATCCTTCCCTGGTGGTGGTCAGCCCTTAAATGGGATCTGGGAGAGGTGGAGCCAGACTCCACCCCTTCCAATCACACAGGTACATTACCTTCACCTGTGCCCCTGTGGCTGACTCAGGGCTGGCCTCAGGTGATCAATCAGTGGTTTAGACCGTGATTCAACAGTTCCCATATAGTGTTAAAACATACAAGTAATGCAGAAATAGTTAACTTCAGGGTTTTAACTGTTTATAATGGTGTAATGTCCATAAATACAAAAATAAATGGGAAGCAGAAGATTTTTCTCTGAGCATTTGTCCACAGTTTAACTAGAAACGGTGTACGTTTATGTGTGTGTTTGTGTCTGCATCAAATTTGTTGCCAGGAGTTAGTCAGATTAACTGAGGAATAACTTTTGCAAATGGCAGACCTACAATCATTAACAGAAAACCCACTGAACATATAAGAAGATGTGAATCCCCAAATTTTCATGATGTATCCATTATATATGAAATGATCCTTACTGAAACCTATTTTTAGGCTTCAATTCTTCGTTGCTTTTACGTATGCTCAGCACTGTAGATCCAGCTATATGAGAAGTGATTTTTTAGCCTTCACTCAGAGCTCTCAAATGAAAGATTTCTTGTCTCCCTTCTTTCACTCCTGCAAAATCATATAGAATTTTTGTCTTTAAAACTAAACATTTATAGTTCTGTCACTAATCTCTCCTCCATTTTGATCAATGAATTTTTGGCAGCCTGAACAGTTTAACAGTGATGACACTGATACCACCAAAATGACTCTCAAAGCAACACTGTCAAAACAAAGTGTTTTTTTCCTGCACCTCTAGATATAAAATAAGCAAAAAAAAAAAAAGTAAAAAAATCTCTAGCAGGAAGACCAGGAGAATCCTGATTGACAAAACTAATTAGAATGATGGTCAACAGGTCAATAATCTGTTTCTTCCCTCCTCCTTCCTGAAGTCAACTTCTATAAGGTTTAGCATACCCTTTATTGATCAGCTATCCATAAAACTGTTGGTTTATTTCCTAGAACTCTACCAAGAAATGAGACACTGTAGCATGTCCATTGTCTGTATATGGAAATACATCATTCCTCCGCTGGCAAAAAGATGAGAAGAAACAACACATTGGGTGGTAGAGTACAAGATGATGCTTGAGAACATTTCCATTTTGAGGAGAGTTTTCACAGGAGCAACAATAAATGTATCTTACTCCAACCCCGTCTGTTTCTAAGGAGTCCATAAAACCTAGAAGTAAGTTTTGCACAGGAAATTGGACTCCAGGAATTTCATTTATCCATGGACAACTGAGAAATCAATAATGTGTTATGGTTAACTGAGACAGACCGTACTCTTCAAGTCAGAATCGCACAGCAGCTAAGGACCAGTCCTCACAGTCCCCATATCAGTTCTTTTGGGGTTTTCATTTATGAGCCGCACCCAGCAGTGCTGCTGCCTTCCCCACGGCCAGCTGCTCCCTGTGAGCTCTTGGAGAGAAAATGAACACAGTTTTGCATTCACTTTTCTATACATCTGTATTATTTTCACATTGTTTAAACTCCTCTGATATGTTTCCAAGTGACCAGAGCACAGACAGAAGTGTACAGGATGCTATCAGCAGGCATGTTGCCATGGTGACAGAGAGGGGAACCCTGGTGCTGGGAACTTGCAGGCTGGTAATTAACCATGCCCAGAAGCCAGGCACCAGCATTTGTTACTGCCCTGTTGCCCAAAGGCAAATTTCTAACAAAGATGAAGCCTTCTACCTCATGCTTCTAATTACCTCTAATACCACTCTCAGGCATATGGATTTGCACAGTCTTTGCATTTAATTGATGGAAAGTAATGTTTTTAACAGAATTCTGAGTCATCATTTTCTTCAGCATTTTGTTATCTGTGTTTCCGCAGTGACCTTACATAACTGAAATAAAATGCTGAGCTAGCCAGATGACCCTGTAACTGGTGATGTCAAGTTTATTTGGCCTCCATCATTCACAACGCTGTTGTTCTGAAAATGTATTCATACTAGAGTTACTGATGATATGGTTAAAAAAAAAATAGAGATTATCCACTTGCTAAGAGAAATAAACAAGCAGTCTTGCTCACTCAGATTTTAAATATGTATGTTCAGCATATTAAATTTTAACTTGCTTCTCTATGTATCAGTAAGCATATAATTATAAACAGTTAATTTGTTTGCTTTTGTTATAGACATATTAGTATCCATGTGAACTCATAGAGACGGATGTGCTGCCACAAGCAGAGTCCCATACACTATGAGATATGGTGAATCTGCAGTTTATTTCTTGCCACAAAATATGTTCCAGATACTCAGCTTTCATCATGTACAAAAGAGGTTCTAGCAATACCTTGTTGGTGCAAGGAAAAGACTGAGAATGTGAGCTGAATATCAACTAGAGCAGTCACATCTTCCTGCACTTGCAAGAAGATTAAAACAATAGGACACAAAGATCTGAGCGACGTCTTTTATTCTGAACCATGAAACAAGAAATGATTATCAGAAAGTGTGGGAACAACAAAAAACAGTATAGCAGTAGTTACACAAGATTAGTTGTCCAAATGCAAATCTGAATCTTCATTTAAACATTTCCAAGTCATTTGCAAATTGCCCAAATTCCCACTACTTATGCAATATTTTGGCAAAAAACAAAAAAAAGGATTCATTTGGTAATTGTAGCAGAATATCTTTCACCTATAAATTCATTCAATTATACATCCACAAATCCAAATGAATGATTTCTCAGTATACATTCACAGGTTGTATATACATATACATTATTTTAGCTAGCACAATTCATGTCATTAACCAAGAACCCAGGTATCTGAAGATGCACAACTGTTATCTATGTTATCTCCATACACTGTATTTCAGAGAGTGATTTTATCCATTGCATGTCTCTATTTAGTGTCATACATACACTAACCACAAAAGAGGAGAGGAGGAGAGGAGAGGGAGAGGAGAGGGAGAGGAAAGGGAGAGGAGGGGAGAGGAAGGGAGAGGAGATTGTTGATTCATTTAAAAATACTGAGGAATAAGGTCTTCTCAATACTATTTTGAAACACTGAAAAGTATAACATTTTGAAGAAGTAAGGTGCACGTATAACCTTAACACTGCACTTGATCACTACTGTATTAGAAGTCATTTTCTGTTGGCTGATTACAGACACCTTCACTTGCAGGAAAAAAGTAGAAAACATTCATTCAGTTCAACACCTGGCAACACATCTTGTTTCTGGGCATAAATTTCTGTATCACAGACTATTAGAGGAAGACACTGGCAGATTCTTCAATAGCAGCTACAACATTCAGTGAAGGGAAAAAGTCTTATTACTGAAGTAATTTGTTGCCATAGCTTCCCATATTAAAGACAAAGGAACCATTAGAGCATCCTTCCACCAGAGGCCAAATATTTTCATTCAATTACAGCCATTCTGAGTCCAATAATTTGAGTTTAGAAAAAGCATATCTTTCCAGAAGCCTCCCACATTCAATTTGAAGGTACATGCTATTTTTCTTTTCAGTTTCTGAGATTTTGAACCCTAGATTCTGACCTTTCCTCTGCCCTTTCCTGCCCCTTGGACATTTATGCCCCATTTAGGAGGACATTTAGATATTGTAATCAAGTCATATCTTGATCTTCTTTTTGACAACTGTCAGTTGTGGATACTTGGTAAGCAAAGAAGTAGTAACAGAAAAATCTGACTCTGGAAAACTTAGTTCTTCAGTATCTAATTTTCAGAGCATTCACCTTGCATCCATGTTCTATAGTTTTCGGTTCTCAAATTAACTCTCATCTGAAAAAAAAAGAACATAATCACTAGTGTCAAATCCTACTCCCTTCCCCAAGCATGTTTGTAATGCCTTCATGTGCACTGGAGTGATTTTTACACCTCTGAGAACTAAAAATCCCTACCTCTCTCCTTCTCTTCCTCTCTCTCTATTTTCATCGCGGAAGTCAGCAGCTTTATACTCATTTAAAGGAATGGAAAATAGAAACACAGAGAGAGCAACGACTTACCCATGTCACATATCAAACAGACCCCTTGAAACTTAAGCCTCCTAAGTCCAGCAGAGTATTAGCAAACCTAGTTCTGCTCCCCCTCACTGTCACTGCCACTTGTCTTCACAACACACAGGCTGTTATCTTTCATAGCTCCACAGGTTAAAATATATCAGAAATGTCTACTATCTCCTTTTCTTTTTTTTCATGAATCCTGTATTTAATTCCACATAAGACACTTGCAGATCTAGAAAGTACGAATCTATTAAAATGCTTTAATTTCTTAACAGAAAGAAGATTCATGGAGATGAGAAACAGACAACTATTAGTCTTAGTTCAAGATGTTCTTTGTACCAAACAAAATACAAGCCAGAAACACTTGAATCTACAAGAATGAGAAAATTCAGATATAAAACATCAACAGTGAGCCCCATCAACAGTATTCCAATCACATAAGTCTCTCAGACCAGCGGAAGGGCAATCTCCTGACAGCAAGAATTGATCTCCACATCGTATACACAAGCAACTCCTGGACGTGTCAGATGGTGGATTTAAAAAGTCTGTAAACATTAGGAGCACAGATGTGCATTTAGTGAATCATTTAAGTATTACAGGCGCCATGCAGACTCGTGTTCAAAATAAGCAACCTGTGCTTCATAAGTTTAGTGATTTCATTATTGTGAAGTCTAGGTATAGACACGTAGGAGTAAGTCAGCTGCTTGTGATAAAGTCAGACAAAACTGATTCACATCACAGACATAATCCAATACATTGAAGAGCATGCATCAATTTCTTGCTGTTTCATTAAAAATAAAATTAAAAATAAAACAAGCAAAAAAAAAAAAAAGAAGTCATATTCTACAGGCTACTCATCACTTTCTGGACTAAAGATTAATGAATGTGATAATAGACAGGTGAGGGTGTAAAATCTTGAGGAAATCTCAATAGCTATTTAGCTGTTCACTATTAACAGAGAATTCCAAAGAATAAAACAACTGTGCCTTAACAGGAATGATGTGGATCTGTCAAAATGACATGAACTCATACTGTTACAGAACACTGAGCTCAGAGAAACCATTCGTAACTTACCATTTTGCAAGTAGCATCTATCTCCTAGCGTTCTTGTACGATCCCTTTGAAGGTGCCTTCACAGTGGTCGTGAATTTCTCCAAATAAAAGCAAGAAAAGCAGTCAAATCTCACATCAATTTTTGGCTGCTGATGCACCTAAAAGCAGTGTCATTCAGCGGGAGTGAAGATATGGTGACTTGAGCCCCAGGGTGAAATCCTGCAGACTAAACCTATGTGTCTAGTGTGCTTTAAGAGGCCACTGAGCATCCAAGACAACTAAAAGAGGATGGCAGACACAGTGAATCCTGCAGCAGGCTCTTTGCCTGCTCATTTGGTGTCAGGGATTCCCTGAGGAGTTTAAAATAGAACCAAAGCATCCAACTCCAGGCACAACTCTTCCTTAAAGTGTTTTGGATCCAGGAACTAAATCTAGCTTTCAAAATGATAACAATGAACATGAAAACCAATTCATTATCAGAGCAGAGCAGTACATCCTTGATATATGTCTTGTGTTTAAACCAACGTACAAAAAGAATAGTCTCGGATGTTCTGTTTTCTTGTCTGCTTTATTTGTTGGCTAAGTTTGAGATCTTCTGTGGGGTTATTTGGCTCCCCCACAATCAAATCTCATTATGGAAACAGGTCAGCATTGCTAGGATCATCAAAGTCGCTATTAAGACCATTCAAATGTCAAGCAAAGGTGTATGTGCAAGTGAACAAGACTGCACAGCTCTTTGTCAGTGGGGCTGTGAGGGGTGTACATGTATGTGTTCACACTTGCTTGTCAGTCTGCCTGTAACTATATGACACAGCGTAGGAAAGGTTTAAAGCACTCTCTTCCCCTCTGATTTCTTGGATCTTTTGTATTGATTGCTGCAAGAATGTGCCAATTAAGATTCTGATCCCCCTACTTCCATTGAGCTGTACCTTATTACCGGAGCAGTTCAATTTTCGCAGCATGCTGGTCCTTGAAGACAAGAATGGGCCATTTTGCAGGTTCCCTCTGGTGGGGATACACAGAGAATGAAGAAAAAATGCTTACAGTCTCACTGACGGATGGACGCAAACCATCCAGTGTATTTTGCACCTACAAAAAGCATTTGTTTGATCATACAAATGATTTATTTCCATTTGTCAGATTTTAATTTTGCTGGTATACCCAGCAAAGAAATCTGAGATGCTAAGGAATTATTCCTAGACTTTGGTCTCCAAAGGTCTTCAAATGTTACCTTTATTATATGCTAGCACAGTTTCTCAGGTATCTCTTGATTTTTTTATAATTTTTAAATATTCATTATTTACATAACCACAAATATAAATTCCATTATTTTTCCAGATAAAACTGATTAGTAAAATGTCATGCAGGCACACACCTTTCTGAATACTGCTACTATATTTGGCTGTGAACAGATGTTTGGTAAATCTCTGTGGCTGTTTCAGTAACTGTTTTGCATCAGTTTAAACCCTACAAAAGGCTAAAACCATTTCCAAGAATTTAAACCATGAATTGATCTAAATTTACTACTGATTTCCCTTGCTACCTGTCAAATTATAGATTTTCTTTCTATTTATATTGCTAGATATTAGTCACTAAATAGATTAAAAGCTTTTCAGACCTGACACTTCTATCTCAAAAGGTCAAACAAACCTGAAGACAAGCAAAACTGCATAAGGAAATCTGAGCAGATAACAGCTTTGGTTAAAGAATTAAAAAACTTAAGGACATTCAGGAAAGGTATGTAAATGATTTTTATTCGTGTGGATAAGACACATATTATTTAGACATACTCAGAATGAAACAGCAGATGGTAACAGCCGTCTGAAAGAGCAGGTCTTGTGACAGACACAATGTACCAAGGAAGGGCATGGTGTGGATAATGAAGCTGCAGCTGACAGTATTAAAGATCTGGATCATCCTTTCCCCATGGCAGCTGAATTTTATCCCTTGATACATAGCCATTTTCATTTGCTTTGATTTCCCTGAGAGTAGTTTGGATCAAATTTAGGAGCTCAGCTTACTTTCAAATACAACATTGGAAATAATCACTAGAAATATCATTCTTTAGTGAGAATTCTGATGCAATAAAAACATAGGAACTTATAAATGTACCAAAACACTTTTGCTTTACTGCCTTCAGAGTTAGCAAAAAAAACCAAAAAAAAAACAAGTATATATATATATCAGCTGTGTGTTTTATTGTTTCCTTCTCCTTTTCAATCTCGGAATAAAATTTTAATTGATCCTATAATAATACATTTTTTCAATCAAAAATAAAAAGCAGAAAATGTCATAATAATTTCTTTTGAATGCTCACTTTTGAATATATGTAGATATAAATGTGCTAAATAAGCTTACACATGCCATAATCTCCTTTAGAAGACAGTGTATTTGGAAAGAAAAAAAAACACCACTCTAGAAAAATGCATATGAGTATTTTCATCAAACCTGAAAAATGTACCAGTTCTTGTAGCTCCAAAAAAAAAAAAATAATAGAATCTTGGAGCCTGTCAAATTTAAAATTAATAATAAATGAACACCAAATGATAAACAGAACCTCTCATCAGTCTATTGCTGAAAATTACTGCAGGATAAATACTAACAGGAAACCAAGCAATGTTAAACATGCAGTTTAATGTATGCATTATTTACAACTGGCAAATGTATCTAAAAAGGACCAAGCAAATGTTGAGAAATGAACATGCTTTTGAATACATTATATACAAAAATATTTTATTAGAAATTGTATTTCAAGCTCTAGTTGTACAAATGTCCAGTGAATTCAGAGTTACTGTAAACTGCACAACTACAGGATTTGATTTCTTGATGGTACTTATGTAAAGAGACATATGCTGACTGGAAATGGAAGACCAGTGAATGTGGAACAAATCTGGGCAGGAATAGTGTAACAATGTATAATTTTCCTTCCAGGATAATTTCATGTCTGTTCCTCTTCTTTCCACTACAGAGCTGGAACAGAGAGCAGGAACACTACTCTGCCACTGTGTCAGATGATTAGGTAGGAGAAATTTGTAAGCAGAATTTTGGAGAAGAGAATGAAATAATTCAAATCAGAATATTTTCAGAACAGAGGTTTCTTTCACAACCTATTAGCCATAGGGACTCAAAAACTATTCGAGCTTATCTTTCTGACACCACTTTTTACTACTGCTTGATGGAGGGTCTGCATTTATGAACCATACATAAAGGAGTCATGAAAGCAGTGGCAATAACAAGGTCCCAGTATTTAAACAGACCTCCCTTGTACACATCCTGTCCTAACTAGGAGAGTAGGCAGAAATAGGTGTACAGAGGTTGGTATTTGAAGGAGTATTTCACTTGTGTAGGACAGAAGTGAGATTACTAGTAGCATATCAGTAGCAACCAGTGGTACTGTCAAAAGTTTGTTGAACATATATCTCATCTTAAAGAATTCACAGGTTTACCTTAGTTTATTCATAAGACCTGTTTATGGTCTACAGATATTCATGAGACAGCATTTCTGATGATGGACCACTCTTGAATCCAGAGATTCAAGGTGCAAAATGAACAAATAATCTTTTAAGTAAGGACTATACTCTTTGGAACTAAAGGAGTATTAATCTATCTACACCTAACTGAGCTATTTCTACTTAGCACCTCCCATCAGATAAAGGTCTTCCCCCATCTGGGAAGGAAAAATAAGAAAAAATCCTGGGGAAAGCAGTCACCTCTCTGACCTCTATAGGCAAAAGCATAGTCCTATAGGCCTACACTTTTCTTTGGATTTCACATGAGAAGAGTTTTATTACTCTTTCAGAATCCTCACAATCATCATATTGCCATTTTGCTGCTATAAAGATGACAAAAGATCTGACTAATTGACCCCTGGAAAGTGAATATATTAGTATTGGCAAGTCTTCCTTCCTGTGCTGCTGGAGAAAACCCAGTTCCAAAGAGAACGTGACAAAGTCTGATTTCCTAATAGCCCATAGGCAAAAGTAGGAAGGGTTTTGAAAGAGGGATGTGTTGCTGCAGGACAGTATGTTCTCCACATAAAACGCACTCAGTGAGTAAAAAGGAAATTCAAAACCAAAGACCAGGTGGTCTTCTTCTGGTTGTTTTGCAAGTAGACTGCCTTATGACCAAATCTAATGATGCATTAATAGAATGTTTCCCAATGTCATTCATTTCCCAATTGGTAACAATTTCTTCAAGAAACTACTTTATTTTTTCAGTATATACAGAAGATAAAGAATAAATATCACTAATCCATCATTATCATTATTATTCCTTGCAGAATTAGGTCTGTGTTTTCAGAAATGATGTTCAGACATGCTTCTGAGGTTTTTACCATTTTACCTCTCTTGCATTATGGTGTTGCCACTTATCCCTGGTTTATCATCTGATTACTCGGCCCTTCAGAATAAGCTGTCAAACTCAATATGCCCAGAAGGGAGCACCAGAAAAAGCGGGATAAAAAGGCTCTTACAATTCCAGCAGAAATTTAAAGCTCATCTCTCCTCAATCCCTCATCTACTTAAGCCAGGGTTCACCACAAGAAGCAAAACATCAGACAGATAAACACAATAGAATTAATGTATGCAAAGTTTCCAATTATCTTGCTAACAAGGCAAAAACTGAAAATCCCAAGGGCTTTGCTGCCTTTGTACCTTTCCCACTGCACCACTAATCCAGATCTTGAGAGAGCAGATTGAACAAAAGAAGAACTGTAACTTAAACAAACTTCAATTCAGTTTTTAAAGAAAAACTGGCCAGAGCTACTGTATTAGTAAGTCACGGGAAGTTTGTTCAGGCTAACACCAGACCAATAATACAACACTGCTTGTTATAGCCTGATGCTGGCACGATGATTGATGGTCAGTTTCAGTTACTATTTGATACAGGGCCTTAGCTCCATGCTAAAATTTCAGGTACCTGCAGAAAGACAAATGGAAAGTTATCTCTATTATTAGTTCATATTCTTCACTATGAGCACACTTGCAAATAGGAAAACAGAAATCTGTGTAAATGTCATATATGTTTTGGAAATCTCAAAAGCTTTTTTCTATGTACTTTCTGTGCATCCAAACACTCCCTCAAACCGACAAATCAGAAAGAACTCACTCAAGGTAATGTCCTACTGATTTCTATCAGAAACTAAGGAAAGCAATTTTCCAGCAAAGAAATGTGTAAGATTCATGCATCTCTTACCAATATTTGAATGAGGACAGAATTTTGGAGACAGAAATAAAGGGAAGCATTCCCTTGTACTGAACAGTCAGCCAAGAAAGTGGCAGCCAATCTCTCAGTATAATCAGATTGTCGTGCTGCTCTGCAGTGTATGGCCAGTCTTTGTTTTCTTTATTTATTTTCCCGTTCATTACTTATCTCTGCTGAATATCAAAGCCTAATGGCTCACACCTATTTCTAATGAGCCCATATGACAGACAGAAGGGACACAATCACTACTGCCATCTCTATATATGTAAATTTTCCTTTAGTTCAACTCCTGTTTCCACATCACTTCATAAAACCGGACATGTTTCTTGAGGCTGCTCAGACTCCCAATCAATTTATGAACATCTGCTGTTTCAGAGCCAGAGATTTCTATTGTGTTGCACATAAACAACTCTTAGCTCTCCTTTGCTAATAATAGTTATCTGCTTTCCTAGAAAAAGAGGGAGAGAGAGACAGAGAAAGAAGAGAGAAAAAGAAAGGAGAGAAAGAAAGAAGAGAGAAAGAAAAGAAAGAAAGAAGAGAGAAAGAAAGAAAGAAAGAAAGAAAGAAAAGAAAGAAAAGAAAGAAAAGAAAGAAAAGAAAGAAAGAAAAGAGAACACAGGAGTCCGCTAAAAGACTTAAAGATGGTAGATCTTGTTTCCATCTTCTGCAAATTATTATGCTGTAGCTACAAGGATAACATAAGCCATTATGACCTGCAGAGTTTCTCCAGGGATCCAGTACAAAAGTGCTCTATCAGAAATGCAATCAATTCCAGAGATGACTGCTTCCTATATACTTCCAAGCTGCTGCTTTATAAAACAACTCCTCATAAAAGGAGCAGGAAATGCATGACATCGTTTAGCAACTGGTCATTAGAATTTAATGGAAGAGGAATGCCATGCTTATAGACCTTCCCATACATTATCCCAGACTTTGAGAAAAGGAATCAGTGTTACACCAGTAAAGCCTTAACTCTTTCCTCAACCTTCTGAAGTGGAAACATTGCACCGTCAAAGGAAAGGCTTTGCCATATTAGAAAGAAAGTCAGATTAAAATCAAACTTTGAATCAAAGCTAGGTCAGTTGTTAGGTTTTCTCAGTTTAAAAATTTCTAGGAAAAATGAAAATGAGCATTCTAATCTAGATTTCTCCTTAATTGTTTTCTGCACAGGTACTGTACCATGATATCTCTTGCATCTTTCCAGTTTCCTACTTTCTAGTTGCTTACATTAAAGTGTTTGTGCACTAACCAGATACATACAAGGTACAGTATTCCAAACTACATAATCTCTGAAATTATATTCCCACTGAGCTATCGTAAATACATTTTTCTTACCAAAAACAACTGGTGCATAGTATCATGTGCATTGATAACTGGCACAGTTTTTTCCTATAGCAAAGCATTTACAGCTACATAAGCAGGATGCTAGTAATGAAATGATTATTACTACAATCATAATATAAACTTAAACAGCAGGTATATATCAAGCTTTTGAGGCTCTGTTCTCACTAAATCACCCCCAGAAGGTTCCATGAGTCTTTCTCCCCTATACAGATTTTAAAATTGACAACTGTATCGTGCTGGTAATTAATATCTGAATATATAATTCTAAATTAAATTGTACCTAAAAAAAATTACAGATAATATATCTCTAAAATGTATATCACATATTTCTTAATTGTTACATTTTTTCAATGACAAGTCTTTTCAGCACACTGAGCCAGAGTCAAGAGCGGAGGTATGCTATTTTTTGGCAAATTTTCTGTCCATCATGCTCCTTTGCTTTGTAGTAAACACAGTTCAAACCACAGAAGCAATTGGCAGCCAGAGCACTGCTCAGTGCCCATACAATCAGATCCCTGGCTGAACTACACAGTCACATCTTATCAGCTTGGAGTCTGAAATCATTACCAGCAGAGTACAATTACAGGAATTCAAGGGCCTCAACTGTTAAGAAAATGCATCTTGTAATACTTATGAAGAGTTGACTCATAAAACTTGTTTTGCTCACATTAAATATTTACCGTTATCATTTAGTTTATTCATTCAACTGTAATAAGAACTATCCCCAGCTGCTATGCCAACCCTGGATATGATCTGATCACACCTCATACTCAAGGCCCCATCAACCAGGTAGAAAACCCTGTATCCCACTGCCTTCAGAGGAGTGCCAAAGGAAGGCATCCATCTCTGGGAACAGCTACCCCTCTAACAACACCTCTTCCAGGAAGAGCAGGTGGAAGGCTGTGTCCCTGTAAGCACTGTGAAACAAACAAACAAACAAACAAACAAACAAACAAAAAAAGAGATCTTGACCACCTCCAACTGTTTAGATAAAGCAAGCTCCTTGTTCTTCCCAAAGTCCAAATTTTTAATTCATCACTGTAAGTCGATAGGTCTTTTTTTTGACTCAGAGTTTTGAAGTCCTCTCACGGCTTTGGCACAGCACCATTTTGCATATTATCTCTCTAAGGAGAATATTTCAAATCTTCTATCATTGCAACCAGACATAGCATTCCTTGTGTCATAAACATCAAATATAGTTTTGCACTTTATAGCTATAAATATATATATAGTATATAGTTATATATGTATAATTATATATAATGTTTTTTCCATTGCTTTCATTGCTATACACAGTCTTTCATATATATAAGAAAAAAAGAGTTCTTTTTGCCATAAAAGATATAAACATCAGCACTAAGACTTGGAATCAGTTTTCTTACCTCTTCCTTTCCAACAGCATTGTTAACAGACTCAGTTTCTCTGTGCATGCATGAAATTACGCAGCGTTGCAATGATGAAGCTTAAGTCAAACTGAACACAAAATATCAGAAGGAAATTGTGGCTTCTTCAAATGAATACCCATTACTGTTGCAGTCATTTAGAGCTGAGGTAGCCTGTGATGCTGAAAATTATCTAGATTACTCATTTAAAACTTTTTCTTGAGAGAAACACTTTATTTAATGTGCAAAGGCTTTTGAGAAACATTTCTGATACGGAAATAACCAGCACTAACCAACAAGGTAAAAGTCGTGTATAACTGCCTTTTCAAAGATCATTTTAGTGCAGTTAAAAAAAAAAATGTATATACAGACACAGTATAGTACAAGAATGGGTACACAGGCTCAGAGGGGGCCTATAACCAGCAGTGTCCCCTAGGGGTCCGTGCTGGGTCCAGTCTTGTTCAACATCTTCATCAATGACCTCGATGAGGGGATAGTGGCCACCATCAGCAGGTTTGCCGATGATACGAAGTTGTGAGGATTGGCTGACACACCTGAAGGCTGTGCTGCCATTCAGCAAGACCTGGACAGGCTGGAGAAATACACCTTGAGTATTGTGTTTATTTTTGAGCCCCTCAGTACAAAAAAGACATTGAGACCCTGGAGTGTGTTCAGAGAAGGGCAGTGAAGCTATGAAGGGTCTGGAGCACAAGTCTTAAGGAGGCTCAGGGTAGACCTTATTACTCTCTACAACTACCTGAAAGGAGGTTGTGGTGAGGTGGGAGTTTGTCTCTTCCCCCCATTTAACTGGAGGGAATGGCCTCATGTTGTGTTCAGGGAGACTGAATTTGGACATTAGGAAAAACAACTTCTCAAAAAGAGTGGTCAGGCATTGGAATGGGCTGCCCAGGGAGGTGGTGGACTTACCGACCCTGAAGGTGTTCATTAAATGTTTAGATGTTGCACTAAAGGACATAGTGGGTAATACTAATGATAGGTGAATGGTTGAACTGGATCATCTTGGAGGACTTTTCCAGCCTTGATGGTTCTATGATTCTATGGAGAAGAGAAAGAAAAGGGAACAAATCAGATCTAGCCACTTTCTTCCAAGGAGACTCCTTAATCCTAAAACAATTAGTAGCCCAATTAATAAATGTCAGCAGATCTCACTTCAAAGTATTTGGCAAATTTTCCTTCAAACTTGCCTCAAAACAATACCATTCGGCAAAAAGCTCCACAAGTCCACTGCATGTCACATGAAGAACTACATTCTTTTGGTTTTGATCCTGATTCACATCAGCATCATACCTAATCCTATGAGCTCTATATCAGAAAAATACAACAATCAACTGATTCCTCTCCATGCCATTCAAAGCTGTTTTGACCTTTCTCACATTTCCAAACATTCTCTTTTTAAGGTGGAAGTTTCCTAGTCCACCTCAGCTATGACCACATTATAGAGCAGGTAATAGAAGTGGACTTGCAAAATTAGCATAATGATGCAGAGTCCATGGCATTCTCTGAATTTTTTTCTTCTAAATAGCATAACATTGGTCCTGCAGATCATATACTGATTGACAGTTGAATTAGGTAGGTATCAAAACTGCACTAGGTATGTTCCAGAACATAATCTAGTTTTGTTTCATTCAAAAGAAATTCAGTTCAGATGTTCTTAGGCAGTAGTGTGTTTGAAACAAAGTATAGTAAGTAAGGATGATTTGAAGGTTTGTTTTAAAACTAGATGTCTGATCTGAATTTAAGGAGCAAATGTATTATATTTTTTCCTGAATAGATATTTTTTCATGCCTCTGAATTGTCCTTGTTTCTGTTCTCTGAAACTTTTCCACTTTCAAGACATACTCTTTGAGAGGGAAGAACTGGAACTGCACATATATTCAAGTGTGGGCAAACTATTAATATATTTGTTCCAATAATGATGTCTTTTGTTTTCTCCTCTATTCCTTTCCTAATATTTCAGAGTATTTGTTTGCTTTCCAGACTGTTGCTAAGTACTAAATTGACATTTTCATGGTACTATCCATAAACTCCATCTGTCCAAGGTCTCACTCCTGAGTGATAATAGTCTCTCAGAATGCAACATATTCTATGCAAAGTTAGAATTTTCCTTCTCTGTCTGTTTAGCTTCACATTTATCAATTGATCTGGCTTTTGGCACATACATATGCACTTTACGAACTAATAGAAATATTGTATGGAATGCAAAAATCAATTAATTTGTTATGCTACAATGTTATTCTGAGGCATGTGAGATTATTATATCAATTTACACACTACTATATCAATTTTTGGAGAAACCCACTAGGACAAGCAAACATTAGTTAGAGGAAAGTACACCAAAGAAGCAAAGGATTTCCACTACATTTATTCTAACTAATACATTAAAGAGTCATTACAAGTAGAAAGGAATCCTGGAAAATGCCTCCTAGTACAGCTTCTTCTAGCAGAGATCCTTCAAATCAAAATGCAATTTGGGAACACTAGTATCACATCATAACCTTGTGTTAACATGTCAGAAAAGAGCACCCAAAAGTTAATTATGTTTTTGAATCACTTGGCTGCTCCTTATCACTTGCTGGGAGCTACCTTTAGAAGGGCAATCAGGAGCTCCAGGTGCTAGCATTCTCTGGTAATAATAGCACAAGTTCAAATAAGCACAGCTAAGTTCCCTCTTCTTCATATTGATATATTAGAAGTTTCTAGATACCTTATCTGGACAGACACTGAAATTGTTTAAATATTTCAGACACTAAATAGAAAGCTGCTGAATATTTTCTCCTAAGCACATAAAGCCAGTTGATGAGATCTGGAGAGTTATTGAAAATTGTAAACAAATTAAATAAAAGATTAAATATACACTGATAATGAGATAAAACGCAGCAGGACATAGCAAGGATCTTAGCTAGACAACACATATTACTTTTCTTTAGAGGAACAGCTTCCCTAAAAGCAGTTGTATTTTAATTTCAAATTTTAATTTCAAATGGTATTTCAGCTTTCTTTTTCTTTTCTATGAAAAACCTGTTCAAAGATGATAGTTAAGGAGTGTCCCAGAATCACTAGACAGACTCCTGAAATGGAATGTATTAGTCTGAAAATCATTAGATCAACTATATATATATTTATATCATATATATATATAATATAATATATTCTGTTCCATAAAATGTATGTAATACATTATGTAATCACAGTATATTATATACATGTATCATACATACGTCTTCTGGTTTTATAGTCTTAGCATGCATTCAGGTTGCATTTTCTTGATAAAAAATGAAGGCTTTTCAAAAATGAAAGCTTAGATTTACCTATACTTCAATGTAATTCTTACAAAAACAGCTCTTTCTGAGGCAAATGGCCTTGTCCTTGGCTCTTCCAATTAGAAAGAGGATTTTTATCATTCCTCATGAGTGCTAAACCTTTGTGCAGTAGATAAATTACCTTGAGATACATATCTACAGCACAATGTGGTTTTGGTTCAGGTATACGTGAGCTGGCTTCCATCTATCAGAACCAAAGTCTTTTTCATTGAAGTTGAAAGGCTCAGTTACCTTAATCTATAAAAAATTACCCCACATATAATCCTGGAACAAGATAGAAAAAATTTCCTGGTTTGTACAAGGCAGAAATCCTTCGGGCATTAGTGAAACTCTTGAACAAACTGCATTACTGGAGGAATGAAAATAACATTTCATTGTAAGTTTGCTGCACATTCCCCTCCATGCTGGCTGACATGCTATTGCAGAAGGGGGATTGATCAGGACTACCACAGATCTGTTCAGGTGCTTTGCCCTGTGATCCATACATCAGTGCAAGCTGCTAGTGCAGATGAAGTCACAGTAGGATAAAGATAACCATGCCAACACAGATTGTATCTGTAATACAGGCCTCACACACTCTGTGAAGGTGCCTCATCCATGAAGCAGTAACATTTTGACTACTGTGTCCTAGTAGAGTGAATATCCTCAAAATCAGTATGGACACGTTCCAAAGGTCCATTATTTGCACTCACCCCTGAAAGCTTTCCTTTGCAGAAGCAGCTGTGAAAATAATTTCAGAGAAGACCTTCTTCAAAAACTTCATACTATACAATCATTTATTGATCTGCAGAAGTTTGGTCTTTTATGAATCTCTATTTTTCAGTTCAGAGATACCACTCACAGTCTGAGTTTTCTTGTTCCTGATATTTCATACCCCTAACTTTTAATTTAAAGTAGCAGTTACAATAAATCAAATGAAAAAAAAATATGGTCCTTTT
Source organism: Odontophorus gujanensis (assembly GCA_013399175.1). Lineage (NCBI taxonomy): Eukaryota > Metazoa > Chordata > Aves > Galliformes > Odontophoridae > Odontophorus > Odontophorus gujanensis. Next base: position 40,622 of record VXAB01012688.1, on the reverse strand, counting down.
CAGTGGTCTGTTATCATAACCCATTTAGCAACACGTCCAAAAATATAAACAGAGAATATCAGAATTTTAGGAAGTGTACTGATTGACAAGAATGATCAAGATTGTGGCTGGGTAAGGTCAACTCAAGAGAACACATGAAAATAACATATATTCAGGCCAATGTATGATGGAACCTCTTAAAAGATCACATGGCATGGAAGTAAACCTGTTAAAGGATTTACTATACTCCATGGGTGTGCTTTAAAGAAGCTTCCACTGTATTCAATTACTATTGATTCATTAGGTACATGAACTGTACAGTTCTAATTAAAAACCTTCTTCTTTCCTGCTTTGAAACCAGCAGGGATCCTTAAATGGATTTACTCTGAACTGAAAAAAAGTGATAAAAAGATTAATTAGAAAAATGCTAACCCAAATTCCCCAGCCTTTTATGCGTCAATTTCTAAGTAACAAGTCATTGTCTTCCTGGCTTTACCTAATCAGAAGCAGTAGATGATGTACTTTCCAAAGCTCTTTGATATCTTGACTTCAGCATGAACTTGCTTTGGCATGTCCCACAGGCATTTATTGCTTGATCACACACTATGTCATTTCAATCTCTGACATGGAAAGAATGCAGAGATGGAAATCCCAGGCAGAAAGAAGGACGTAGAAAAGGAAGAATAGTTTTACTCGATTTATCAGGCTTCTGAGACACCAACTCGATGAGCCTTTTCCATTTTAGAGGAAGGTCTGACAAAGCACAGTGCTATGAATGAATCTGGCCTGGGGAGGGTTTCCACTGTGAAGTTACAACAGAAGAACTCAGAATAACTTACCAGCAGTGAACTGTGCTGAACTTTTTAGCTCATGCTGTGGAGGAAATCCAGCCCATACTGGTGACCCAGTGCCTAGCCTGTGTAAACCCTGAGAGCCTTCTAAACAGTGCAAAAGATTTCTTCACATAAAGTTCTTCATCCTCTGGCACTTCCCTACAGCACTGAAGAGTTCAGATAATCCCTCAGATTCTATAGCAACAGTCAAGACTCTGGCTGGCTGGAGTGAAGTGAAAATGTGCCAATCTCAGGAGAGGGAAATAAGTCTCTCTCAAATTGTTCACCACTTTGAGATAAAACGTCTGTCACCTGTGCTACTTAGGATTTGATAGCTGCTCACAGAAATAATAGTTAGACTGAGGCGTTTACAATAGCTTATACCTTCTGGCTGCCTTGTAAATATTAGTTACTCTGACACAGTAATAGTTATCTAATTCCTTCGGGGCTTTCTCATGCATTAGTTAATGGTTAGATTTCCTTATGGCACATGCATATTCTACACATCGGCCTTCTCCAGAGCAATAATGCATCAAAGTCCTTTTATTTCTGATTTTACGCACTTGCATCCTGCATGGGCAGGGATGTCATAGCACGCATTGCACAGCAGAAGGTAAATGTTGCACCATTTTTTAACTTGTTAGAGTCCTCAGAGCACTCCTAGTGGTACCTGTTCCTGTCCAACCCCAGGCTCATACCACTCTTCCCAGGGCCCAGGGAAGTTGTAAAGTCCCTGTGCATGGAGGTGTTTAAGAGATGTGTGGATGTGGCAGTAAGAGACATGGTTTAGTGGCAGAGTTGGTAGTGTTGATTGTTGGACTTTTCCAATGTAAATAAGTCGATGATTTTATGATTCTACTTTCTCAAATATTTTTATGGAATAGAAAATTCCAACTCTGACCTTTAATTAACCAATAAAATTGTATAACATATACATTCTGCATATGTGTTACTGGACAATGGGTTTTCCTACTGAAAGATTTCTTAGACTCAGTCAACTTCAGACAATTTGCAATACAGTTCCCTAGTTCTGCTTCATTTTTTTTCACTGTCTTCCCCCTTTGTGATGAAATAACATATTTGCTGGTTAAAAAGGATAAAAAATTTCCTATGCCTGCTACATCCAATGCTGTAACTGTGAAAAGCTGCAGTTTAATCAAAGTTCTTCCAAGGTATGTACTTCTGTTCAGCTTGCACCAGGAATCCATACCAATATGCAGTTACCTTCACAAAATAATAAATTTTCACCAGTGGCTGAAGTTGTCAAGAACTCTATATACAATTCAGATAAACGATGGTCTACTATCAGGACTGTCTTTTCAACTTAAGTATGTCTTAGTCTGTCAAGAGAACAGAAGGAGGAAGACATTCCTTTTGAAAATGTCACAAGAAAATTGTCAAGAGTATTATTATTTTAAACTGAGCTGGGCAGAGTGGAGGGTAATGTATAGTACAGAGTAATACAGAAAGGAATGGACTAAACAATGCACTGAACTTCATTTCATCAGCAATTTGCTGACTTTCATTTCATTTACTAGCACCAGTAAGTGCAGTTAATAATGTACAAACTCCATTCCATTCTTCTGAATGCATGTAGTTCTGCATTATGGAGTAATTTCATTCACACAACATCACTGAAAGAATGCATATTGAGGATACTTTCAACCTAGCTTAAAATATAGGTGGGCAATAACTTAACACTACAGACCCTGCTCCCCCTCTCTTTCTTCACCAATTCCCTATGCTTGCATGCTATTTTCAGATGCTGGGAAAAGACGACAAAGTTCTAAATAGGACTCTAAAGGCCATTAATTTCATTTCATATAGGTCATTTTCATAGTCCAAACACCTTCACTAGAAAATGACTATATCCCTGCATAATTATTTGAAAATTCAGTGCTTGGTTTCTTTCACTGCTTTCTGGGAGTATAGAAAAAGCCCTAAAATCATCTATGTAGTCCAAAGGATAAATTTAATTTTAACAAGCTTCATTTCTGCTAATTGCTAAATCCAAAAGGAAGTTTGTCAAAGGTCAGTAATTCCCCAGCATATTCTGAAAGAAGAACATATATTATCAAATATGATTACATATTACATTCATCCTTTAGAGGGCATTCTGTGAATAGGGAATATGCTCTGGGTAGCACTGAGGGTCAGATCTACTCTGGTAGTTATTTTCATATCTCCACTTAATACAATGAAAATGCGTGTGTTGCACTACTTACAGACATTACTCCTTGCCTTTAAATATTTATTCTTAAAGCTTAAACTGATCTAAATCTTTTCAAATGGTTATACATTTCTTCTCAATAGATTTCATATGTAGCTTTCATATGGTCCATTCTGTTTATTCTTTACTATAGATTGAACTCATCTGAAGTCAGGAAGTAAAGCCAGTCAAAGGGAATGGTTGTAGCCTGTAGCCCCCTACCCTTCACCAGCTGGAAATGTTTCATGTCTGACTTATCTATTCCTGTGTTTAATGAAGTAGGTATATTTAAAAGGTGAGTTCCTGACACCATTGTGTTTACAATGAATTGATTAACTTCAAGAATGTCACTCCATAAGAATAAAAGACTATTTTAAATTGCTAGGTGGTCTCTGGTTCATTCATAAGAATCATAGAATCATAAAATCATACACTCACTATGGTTGGAAAAGCTGTCTAAGGTCATGTAGTCCAACCATTCACCCATAACCACTATGCCCAATAAACCATGTCCCTAAGTGCCACTTATCCCTTGGCAGCCTGTTCCAATACTTGCCCACTCTTCCTGAGGAGAAATTTTTTCCTAACGTCCAAGCTCAACCTCCTTGGTGCAAATCAAGGCCATTACCTCTTGTCTTATCACTAGTTATCTGGGAGAAGTGCTTGACTCCCACCTTGTTACAACCTCCTTTCAGGTAGTTGTAGAGAATGAAAAAGTCTCCAATCCTCTTCTTCAGATTAAACAATCCCAGTTTCCCTCAGCCACACCTCATAAGACTTGTGCTCCAGACCTCTCACCAGCTTCATTGCCCTTCTCTGAACGTGCTCCAGGGCCTCAATATCTTACTGGTACTGAGGGAACCAAAGATAAACACAGTACTCAAGGTGCAGCCTCACCATTGTTGAGTACACAGGACAGTTACCTCCCTGCTTTTACTAACTACAATACAACTACAAGCCAGAATGTCAGTGGTCTTCTTGGCCACCTGGGCACACTGCTGGCTCATATTTCAGTCAGCTGTCAACTAATGCCTCCAGATCCTTTTCTTCGATGCAGCTTTCCAGACACTGTCCCAAGCCTGTAGTGTTGCATGGGGTTTTTGTGACCAAAATGCAGGACCGGGCACTTAGTCTTACTGAACTTTATTCACTGGCCTCAGCCCATCAATCCAGTCTATCCAGACCCTTCTGTAGGGCCTTCCTATCCTCAGGTAGATTAATGCTTTCTCCCATCTTGGTGTTAACTGCAAATTTACTCATACAGATCATCAATAAGGATATTAAACAAGACCAGCCCCAGTACTGACCCCTGGGGAATGCCACTCATGGTAAGTCACCAAATGTACTTAACTCCACCACCACCACTCTTTGGGCCAGACCGTCAATCCTGTTTTTTACCCAGTGAACAGTACACCTATCTAAGCATGGACTGCCCACTTCTCCAGAAGAATACAGAGGGTAAAATTTCTTACTAAAGTCTAGGTACACTACCCACAGCCTTTCCCTCATCCACTAGGCAGGTCACCTGGTCATACAAAGAGGTCAAGCTGGTCGAACAGCACCCGTCTTTCATGAACCCATGCTGGCTGGGTCTGATCCCCTGGTTGTCCTGCACATGCTGTGTGATTGCACTCAAGAGGATATTTTCCATAACCTTCCCAGCAGGGGAGGTTATGGAACCGAATGACATAAAGCTGTCTGGGACCTCCCCCTTTGACCAGGACTGCTGATAAATGACGGAAAGCAGCTTCGCAATCATTTTTGCCACCTCCCTCAGTACCTTTGGGTGGATCTCATATGGCCCCACAGACTTATGACAGACCAGTTGGAGAAGCAGGTCTCTAACTGCTTCCTCTTTGGTCGTGGGGTTTATTCTTTTCCTCATCCCTGTCTGCCAGCTCAAGAGGCTGAGTACCCTGAGAACAATTGGCCTGTCTATTAAAGATAGAAGTAAAGAAGGAAATTAGAGCCTCAGTCTTTTTCTTATCCTCAGTGGTAATGTGCCCACTGCATCCAATAAACGATGGAAATTCCCCTTGGCCCTCCTCTTGCTGTTAATATATTTATAAAAACAGTTTTGTGTTGCCTTTAACAATGGTGGCCAGAACAAGTTTTTGCTGGGCTTTCACCTTTGTAATTTTCTCTCTGCATACCCTAGCATCTTCTCTGTGCTCTTCCCAATTTGACTGCCCTTTTTTTCTCAGACTTTCAGTAAAAGTTCAGTCAGGTCAGCCTTCTTCCAGACTGGCTCATCTTACAGCACAGGGGAAAAGTCTGCTCCAGCACCTTTAACATTTCTTGATGAATGTCCAGCCTTCCTGGATCCCTTTGCCCTTTAGGACTTCCAATGGACTCTTTCAACCGATGTCTTAAAGTGTTCAAAGTCTGCCCTTCAGAAGTGCAGGGTAGTATTTTTGCCGACTCTTCTGATTTCAACAATAGAGAACTCTACCATTTCACAGTTGCCCTGCACAAGACAGCTTTTGACCACCACATCTCCCACTATTCCTTCTCTGTAAACAGTAGGCTTAGTGGGGTGCTTCATCTGGTAAACTCTGTTACCAATTGTGTCAGGAAGTTATCTTCCACATACTCCATTAGCCTTCTAAATTTCTTCCTCTATTCTGGACTGTATTTCCAGCAAATGTCAGATAAATTGAAGTTCCCCATGAGAACAGGGGCTAGCCATTGTGTGATTTCTGCTAGCTGCTTCATCTGTCTCTTCATTTAAGTTGGGCAGTCTACAACAGACTCCGATGCTACCCTTCAGATTACAGAAATTTTAACTTTCTAACTTATTCTGAACACATCTTATTGACAACATTTTCTGCAATCCTAAAAACTCAAGTATTGCTTGTGAGGATAATTTTAAAATTCACACTATGTCTCTAAAATCAATCTGATATCTATGGGACAGTACAAGCACACTCAGAGGTATCTAATCCCTTTCAAACGTATCTATTTTCCTACAATCTCAAAGAACAACACAAGAAATAGTGCAGTAAGCAGTTCCCAGGGAGACTAATATTTCCCAGTCAGTATCCAGTTGATAAACTAGGAACTGTAAGGAAAGTATTTATAGGGTTAAAAGATGCAAAGACGGAGTAAACAAAAAAAATATGAGTATTCATCAGGACCAAGACAAATTTCATGTCCTACATGATCTGGGGAAAGTGAATTCAAAATCCAAGTTTGATTCTATGTATGTATATGTTCGTATCTTCAAGTTTGTGTGTTCATAGGGCCATCCTTGCCTCCCCATTTATTCAGTATTCAATTTTTCTCTCTGAGGCACTATTTACCACTATATATTACGGTTAAAATATATTTTAAGATCCTTGAGAAATACCATCTATATTATTTATTTGCAAGTTAGTTAAATATTAAAATGTTTAAATCACCAAACTTTTGACTGAGCATGTCTGCATTTTTTCAGATTGTTGTCTATGTCTTCTTTTAAGTAATATAAAAGGCAAACTAGACTAGTTTGTTGGGTGTGTCATTGTGAGCATACACAAAACTGCCCCAGAACCCAACTACAGAAAGAACAGACAAAACAGAGACTTTGGGGTTGGAATTTTTGTCATTTGTCTTTATTCTAAATTTACCTGAAGAACAGAAAGTCCTGAGAGCAGAGAGACTATCCAGTGTTAGAAAGAAGGCAAGACTGACTATGCTGACTATCCTGTTTGTAAAGGAGAGATAAACACGGCAAGTGTAGTATCTTCATTCTGTGAGAGAAACCTGAACAGACACATACAGTCACCTCAGAGAGTTGCCTAAACACAGTCATCAGCAGTTGAAGTAATAGTCCACTTCTCAGACAGATAAATGTCTGACACGCCAGTCTGAATGTGATTGGCAAGCCAGTTTCAATCCTCACTTCTGTTTCAGAAGCAACCAAGGTTCAGGCAGGCTCAATTTGAATTTAATTAGGATTCTGGTAACATTAAGCTGCTGTCATAGGCAGTGATAAGAGAACAGTGCAGGATCGGGTTTTCTGAGTGTCTATATTTAATTTTTATTAGAAAGGGATGACTTTATATCTAAAATTAATGCCTCAGAAAACAGTTAGATGATGCAAATCTGCCCTCTGCTTTCATAGCAGCCACAAATAGATACCTGAATACCTAGCAGCATTCTTGATGAGAGTACTCCTACACAGCACAGTCCAACTGGCTAAAGATTATTTCCACATAAAATTATAGAATATATATAAATCCCATGAAGCTCTTCTCTGAATTTAACACTCTACAGAGTGTCACTTACCTTGTTACTTCTGATAGAGACCGTTCAGCCCTACTCATCAGAGGTAGGTGTGGTATGAATGGAGAAAAAGAGGTGCTGTAATGCCCAAGAAAAAAATAATTGCTAGGAAGAAAGAGGTCAGAGAAGCCAGAGTTGGGCTTCAGCTAAAATACAGAATAAAAAGTTTTGTACAGTAACATCCATCATCAGGACAGTAAATAATAATGCCTGTGCTTTCACTGCCTAGCTCCAGGTACAGGACCCATGCAGGAGATGCATTTTTTTCTCCCTCTCGTTCTTAGCAGAACAGCTGATACATGCATGTGATGGTTATTCTTCTCATGAATTGGTAAAAGAAATGCTTTTCCTGTCAAACTCAGGGGAAATCTGAGTACAGTTCAATTAGTGAAAGCAAATGGGGTCACCTATCACCTGCAGCCTGATGGGATCATCTGACAGGGCACTGGAAACATCTGTACACCCCAAAGCACCCTGCAGTTGAGATTTCATAGAGGACAGTTAAGTACTTCCCCCAAGTAGTTCACAGATGGAGAAGAGGATCTGCCTTATTAATGAATTCAGACTCTGTAACAACTAGGCTAGACTAAAGTTAATGTGAAGATTCAAAGAGAGTAGCAGAAGACATTGTCTGAAATAATTTAGATTAATGATGTTCTTTAATTAATTTCAAGGTCCATTGAGCACAGTCCTATTAAATATAAAACTTATGCACAACAGGGTAAACATTTCTAACGCATTTACTTAAGTGATACCTAAAGTCTGATAAAAGCTTGATTGTGAAAATCCAGTAGTAACAAAGTTAGGACCTTGGTGTCATTCCTCACTGAGACATCCGCATTTAGCTTTACTTTGTTTGAAGACTAGGAATTTAAGAGGACAAATTCTAAGGTCTCCTCTGGGGATGGAGTAAAAATTAAGATTCTAGTTCTAACTATGACTTCCATCATTTTCAGTGGTATAAATCAGTTTCATTGTAGCTTTCAGATTTGAACACTGCTTATTTTTCCCAAAGGTTCCCCCAACATCTGATGGGGGATTATGACCAGCTCTCAGCCTTTGTACAGGGGGTTAACCAGTCTCCTTGGCAATAATGAAGAGTGGTGGTTGCATGTAGTTCAGCACTGCTCCTGCTCACATAGCTGCAGCATTTTGTTAGGGAAAGGAATCTCCTCTTAATAACTTGTAAGAAAATCCCCTAAAACATGTACCTCTGAAACATCCAATATAAAAAGCAAAATGGGGCTCTAAGTGCACTGGGTAGATGCACTGCTGATAGCTACATTTTAAAGGGTGCTGTATTATTAACAAGATGTAAAGCATTTCAGAGGTCACAGATTGACTTCACTAACTGGACAGGACAGAGTTTAATGAAGAGATGTCAAAGGTTGTTGCAGTTCTAGGAATAAATATTTAGAAAGCTACAACACAGTATTCTTCAGTTATTTAACTGAGTTCTTGTTATCAATAAGAAAAGGTGTTTCCACTTTAGAAATGAGGGCCAGCCCCTATGGCTTCCCCAGCTCCAACACATCCAGTTTGTAACCAGAGTAGAGAAAAAGATGATTTAATGATTTGTTGGCAAAGCACACAGAAATGCCAGATAGAGATCAAAATCATCTCTCATCCTCAGAATAATGTGATAGCAGCAAATACATCATAACCATGGTCTCCACCAGTTCCACATGATACCTGGGTTGAAACTGTGCTGCTAGAGCAGTGTGCTAAATAAAGATAAATGTGAAGAAGCATTTGCTGAAGAATTTGCCTAGTTAAAATCAGTGGAAATTTTGCTTCAGAGACATTCTGACAAGGAAAACCACTTAAGCAAAAGCATCCAAACTTTCTAGAAAAAAAAATTCATTTTCTGCTAGGAAAAACAAAATGGAGTTTTCTGTCAGGAAAATCAAAATGATGGGTTTTTGATTGCCCACTTGCAGGTACCCCATCCATTATGCTCTTTGCTCACAGTAAGAAAGCAAGCAGGCAAGAGCAATCCCTCAGGAAGCTGCTATCTGATGCAGACATTGTAACCTTCTATACAGATATTGAGTAAGGTGCTAGGTATTCCTTTCACACATTCCCACTTACCTAATTATTGTTGTTGTTGTTGTTGTTTCAGATAAACACCTTCTAGTTGTGCATGTAACATTTCAATGATTTTTAAAATCCACAGTGACTCCGTACAGGAACACTTTGCAGCTCCAAGAAAGGATCTGCCTACCAGATCCTTTCCTACCCCAGAAGGTAAATTACTTCTTTACTGAATGTCTTCTAGGATATGCTCAAAAGTCTCTGGCTACAGAGCAATGTACAAACTGCGTTATTTCTGACAGCATGGATCCATAACTATATGAAATTTTAACTTCCTTATGAATTCCATGGGACATGGAATGTTATCCCTGGAGTCTATACAGAAATAAGTAAAATAAGATGCTAATGACTGGCATCATCTGTGATAAAATCAAAGTGGAGAAATGAAGGAAGATGTTGTAGTTTATAAAAATGTCCTGGAGCTCAATAGTCTTCTCTTTCTTCTGCAGAATTTCTCTTTTACACCCATATCAACAATTCTGACCCCAAAATTTACCTACTTCTAAGAGCAATGCAAAATTCCCTGAGGATTTATTTTGCCTTCATTGGGCATATTTTTGAGTGGGGTGCTACACAACTCACAAAAGTGTGGTAGAGTGTAGCTTATTTTCTGTAACTTCTACAGAAAAATGATCACATTGAAGAGGTTAAGACTGGAGGCAATTTGGGCTGTAGTGACCATGACCTGGTTGAGTTTGTGATCTTGAGGAATATGGGCCCAGAAATAAAAAGCAAAGTTGGGAACCTTGGAAGCTTCACAAAAGCCAATTTTCAGCTGTTCAGGGAATTACTGAATTAGGTCCCCTAGGAGGCTGCCTTTAGAGCTGGCAGCTCCTTCAGAAAACTTCTCTGAGAGCACAGGAGCTCTCCATCCTTCCAAAAAAGAAATCAAGCAGAGGAGGAAAACCAGCATGGCTTAAGAAGAACCTGCTGGTCAAACTGAGGAAAAGGAAACACATGTACAGACTGTGGAAGCAGGAACATGTGGCCCAGGAAGAATACAAGGATGCCATCTGAACATATAGTATGCTCAGGAAAGCCAAGGTACAGATGGAACTGAAATTGGTGAGGGATGAGAAAAATAAGAAGAAGGGATTATACAGTTTAATTGGTCAGAAGAGATAGACTAATAAGAGTGTAGCCCTTCTGACAAATGAAAATGAAGAATTGTCTACACCAGACATGGAAGAGGCTGAGGTACTCAATTAGTTCTTTGCCTCAGTGTTCATGGCAGTCAGGCTTCCCATGTCTCACATCTCTGAACCTCTGGGTAGGGATCAGGGTAGTAGAGCCCCTCCTTCTATAAGAGCAGAGCAAGTTCAAGAACACCTTATGAGACAGAATGTGTACAAGCTTATGCAGCTTAATGGCATACATCCCAGCGTCCAGAAAGAACTGGCTGATGTGCTTGCCAAGTCACTCTCCATCATATTTGTGGCAGTCAGCAAAACATCCTGTGACTGGAAAAAGAGAAATATCACACTCATTTTTAAGAAATGGAAGATACAGGAAACTCCAGGCTGCTGAGCCTCACATCTGTGCCTGGGAAAATCATGGAGCAGATCCTCCTGGAAGTTATACTAATGCATATACAAAATAAGGAGGTGATCCAAGAAAGTCAGCACGTTTTCCCCAAGGCATATCATGCCTGACCAATCGTGGCCTTCTATGATGGAGTGACAGCATTGGTGGACAAAGGGAAGGCAACTGATGTCATCTACCTGGATTTGTGCAAGGCCTTCGACATGATCCCACATTTTATCTCTAATTGGAGATATATGAATTTGGAGGGTGGACTACCTTGATAGATAAAGAATTGTTAGGATGGTCACAGCCAGAGTGTTGAGGTCAACAGCTTTATGTCCAGGTAGAGACCAGTGACAAGTGGTTTCCCTCAGGGGGCAGTCTTGGCTGCAATGCCCTTTAATATCTTTATGAATAGACGTAAGCAGTGTGATCAAGTGCACACTCAGCAAGTTTGCTGGTGACAGTAAGCTGAGTAATGTTGCTGATACAAGGAAGGTATGCCATCCAAAGAGACTTGGACGGACCTGAAAAGTGGGACCATTTGAACATAGTGAGGTTCAGCAAGACCAAGTGTACGGTGTTGAACCTGGCTCAGGGCAATTCCAGATATGTGTACAGACTAGGAGAAAAACCTCACTGAGAGCAGCCCTGCAGAGAATGACTTGCGAGTCTTGGTGAACAAAAGTGAACAAAAACCTGGACACGAACCAGCAGTCCACTCTTGCAACAGAGAAGGCCAACAGCGTCCTATGCAACATCAAAAGAGGGGTGGCCAGTAGGGAGAGAAAGGTGACTGTCCTTCTCTACTGTGCCCTGGTGAGACCCTATCTGGAGTACTGTGTTCAGGGTAGCCATAAAGTTGATCAGAGTGCTGAGACACCTCTCCTATAAAGAAAGGTTGAGGGAGTTGGGCTTGTTCAGCCTGGAGAAGGGAAGGCTCCAAGGAGATCTGATTATGTCTTTCCAGTACTTAAGGGGAGTTTATAAGCAGGAGTAGGACAGACTTCTGCATGTTCTGATAGTGATAGGAAAGGGGGAAATGGTTTTAAATGAGAAGAAGGGAGATTTAGATTAGGTGTTAAGGGAAATTGTTTTACTAAGTGGGTGCTTTTCTAGAGAAGGTGTAGATGCCCCATTCCTGGGGGTATTCAAGGGCAGGCTGGATGGAGCCCTGGGCAAGATGATCTAGTGCCTGAACTATTGTGTGACAACCCACTAGTTGCCACCCCAGGCTGGAGTGAAACTAGATGATCTTTGAGGTCCTTTCCAACCTAAGCTATCCTATGGTTCTAAGATTCTATGATTCTGTGACTGCTTTAAGGAAAACTGCATTGGCCATGACCAACCAAGTTCAAAGGAAAGGTAAATAGGTTGTGATGTTTATTCTTTTTAACTCAGTACATCCTGCAAAAGGATACAACCCATTCGAATCTGCAGTTGTCACACCCTCATTTCAGTCAGGCAATCTAAATCTATGAGACAGTAAAACTTGGTGGTCTGAAACTATAAACAAATAATCACGAGAGTCCTAAATACTAGTGTATTTGCAATCAAAGCTGCCTCTGCAGAAAGAATTGAGACAAATAGCAGAGTGTAAGCTGCACAAACCAAAAACAGAAACCAGACGTAAGGGAATTAAGAAATAACAAATAACAAGCATCTGCAAGAAAACTGCTGATTTGCAGCCGAACAACCTCTCTTACTAAGCCAGATGGTTTGTTTGCAAAAAGCATGGGTAGATGCCAAAGCATCCTTAACTTTGGAGTGACCAGTATCTGTATCTAGTGCTTCTAAGGAGCTTTGCAGAGGGAGACAGAACATTCTGAAACTGAGACATGCCATTCAATGTTAGGGCTGGCACCATGGCTGTTCACTGCCAGTTCAAGCCTGCAAACAGCACTGGCATGGACAGAGCCTGAGTATATTATTTTTAAAGGAATAGTACTTCTGCTACTTTGCAGCATCTTGCTGCCCTTTGCTGTTATCTTTGCTTTCATTATCTCTTTCTACCATTGACTGTGTTCCAGGGCAAAACCATTGTGTGATTTTGTACAGTTTCCAATTCATTTACTTTTCATTTCATAAGGCAGCAGACGTCCTCTTTTAATCTATGCCTTTACCTTTCTCTGTGTCACTGATGTCAGCTATGAGCAATACTCCATTATTCTAGTACCCAACACAGAGACTCTTATGTAAGAATATATTTCATGACAAGGCCAAAATTCCAGTTGCTCTGTATCTCCATTTCAATCTTAACTGTATGAATGAGTATGTTTGAAAACTGAGCCCACACAGGCTTGCTCAAATTCTCTATTACAGTATTTGTACATCTACCTTAGAGCAAGTGTGAAGAGAGATTACCATCCTCTTTGATCTCAAGACCATCAGCATTGTGGCTCACCATGAAAGTAAGCCTCTGAGAACACCTGGGGTTGTGTCACCATAACCATCTCTCTGGAACTCTGATATTTTATATCATTTTAAAACATCACGAATAGGTCATCCCTTGCAGCCCTTTAGTCCACCCTGAAAGTTAGTTTTCATTGTCATTGTCAAGGTTTCTGTCCCAGGACATTGTCAACCTGGTCACCTCAGACTTCTTTCCTCCTAGGTCATAGCTAGCTTTTATGACATCTATACTTTCTTCTTCTCCCAAAGTTAGTTTTTCACTTTGGACTACAGCCTGCCTTGTCCTGGCTGGACAGGTCACTTCAGTGGTCAGTGGTCCCCAAGGGACAGACCAAAGAGACTTTCACTTGAACTGGAAGTGCTATTGAACATTAAAGTAGGCTTCTTAACTTCTCACTACAACTTTCTACCATGTTCCAAGAACATAGCAAGGTTTTTCCTTGTCAAGCAGAGATCTGTATTTGTCCTTTTCCAGGGCCATGATCAATTGGAGGGGAAATGAGATGTAGACAGAATGGAAGTAATTTATAATTACAACCCTTTATACAGGATGATGGGGTACATAGTATCCATCAAAGACGCATAATTGCTTAGTAGATACTGAGTCAGGCTTTTTATTTCCCACCAACTGGCAAGGATACCTACCCTACCAATGGCTGAATACGCTTTCTCTCATGCAAAAAGCTTTCTGTTTAAGACTAATACTATGTTTAAAAGTATGCTTAACGTTATTAAAATATAGTGCTGTTCCTCTACTTTGCTGAAGGCATCCATATGAAGTATTAAATGGCTTGGAAAATCTGGCAAAATCAGCAGTGGTGCTGTTCTCTTTCTTTACTCTAAAAACCAAGATATAAACTGCTCCAATGTAGCTTAGCCAAACACAAAAATGCATTCATCTGTCTTCATTCACCATGTGTGGTAGTCTGTTTGCACTGTATCTGGACATTATTCCATTGTGTGTTTTATGTCTCTTACCTAAAAGAGCCCCGAAGGACAGAACTCACTTGTAACCTGCACACGCTAGCAAGGGACTGTTGTCAATCTTCCTTCCTAGTCTAAATTCAGAGGAATATCCTGATCACATGTAGCTAATCTTTCTATTGTTTGCTGAAAATCACAGTCTCATTTGAATATGTCATTAGATGGGGCCAGATAAGTGAAATACTGGAAAACAACTACATCTACTGAACAGATAACATTATAAATTCTCCTAGTGTGGAAAGGTCAGATTTCCTACTGCACTGCCATCACTTTTCAGGTCACCTGGGAATATTTGGGATATGCTAAGGTCCTTTGGTTAAAAATATGAGGATATAGATGTGGCAAATTAGAAAATTTATCACTTCATCAGATATGTATGAGATTTGCTGTCACATTTACCTACAAACAAGCCACCGAGGTTAGGACATCACTACCAGTCTTTCCCCAGGACAAGGGATTCCTTTGTCATTTCCTATATTCACATCGTATTCTGCTCTTGTTTTTGACTACTAGCTTCTCTAGGTTTTGACCTTAATTCAAGGACATTTTTGGGGGAGGAGATGGGGGAGGTGAGGGGGCAGTGTCTTGATGTGATAACAGATGCATTTACTTCATCCTTGAGAGAACACATCCCCTAACTTCTATAACACATAATCTAATGGCTTGCAGTGTTGTACTGTCCTTCAATTTTTTATTTGCACTTCTGATATATTTAGCCTGATTATTTAGTTTGATTAGCCTGAGCTTAGGTTCACAGAATAAGGTCCTATTAAAAAGTTTTGCTTTTTCTCCCTCCCCACATAAAACTATTTCTTACATCTGTAATTCAACTAGGTCTCTGTTTCACAGTATCTTACATAGATCCTTGCCTATTTTTTTTTTTTAAGTTAGGCTACAGCTCTGCCTGAGATACTTTGATGAAATTCTGTCACCTGCTCTTTGACTATATCATCAAAGTATAGACATTTCTCTTCTTTCTCCTCACTTCTGTCTTAAAATCCAAATATACTTGTTGGTTGGAGGCCATATAACTTTGCTGCTGTTTCTTAAGCAAAGTGTAGGGTGCCAATAATTGACCCAGTTGTTGTGGTCTAATTGAGATGTTTTATCATGTACTCTGATCTCTAACTAAAACACTCTACCCACTCATCAGTCTAAGCATATGTAGGCCTCCCTGCTACGTAGTCTTGGATGCTCTTCAGAATAGCAGCTACTTCTTTTATTAAGCATGATACACACTGTGTACCAATCAGTAAATATTTCTTTGTAGAATCAAACTCAGAATATAATAGTTATATTATTCTTATTTTTGGGGTAGCACAGCATAATTTATCACCACCTGCATTCATTGCCACATATCTGACAACAGATTTACAGATTTTAACACCTCAGTGCACACCTAAAGATAATCACTGGTAGCCGTCTTGTTATTGTTCCCCTGGCATCTCAAGGATGTTTATTCATGGGCCTCTGCCTGTCTTCCTGTCACTTTGACCCTGCTCTCATGTCAGCAGATCTGAGCCTGTGTCATCAACTCTATATTTCAATGTCATTTTAGAATAATCATTTGTATTTCTATTCATATTTCACTGAGCCTTGATCAAAACTAAAGCTACTGTCTAGAGCTGTCATAGCTTTCTAGTATCAGCTTTTTCCCTATGCCATTAATAAAGGTTATCTTCTCCATTGTGAAGACAAACAGAAAAAGCAAGCACATCACTATGAAAGATAAGCTTTCTGAGACCCTATTTTTTGTGTCCTGCTTCATGATTATGATATTTCAGTGACATCTGTGTAACGTTGTCTCTTCTCTCTGCTCCTTAATAGTAGCACCAGTCCTCATCAGTGCTTCAGCTCCTCCCAACATACTCTCCATTAGTGTCATGACACAATCTCAGTTCCTCAGCTTCTCTTTTCAGCTTCATTGCAATCAAAATCTAAAGTTGATAGTTCACTCCTGCTCCTTGCTCATCCAGGAAGAGAGCACTGACAGTAATTTTACCTTAAAATGTCATTATTAGTGGTGTGAGACTTCTGTCATCATATTTAGAAATGTAGGGCACCTGATGCAGCACTGCAGATGGTCACAGAAGCAGCATTTTTGTTGAGAAGCCATTGAGATTTATCCAATCCTTTAGTCATACCTTAAGTCCTTTACTCTCTTGCAGGTAGATGGGAAAAAAAAGGATAAAATCATATTATGCATTTGATACATAATTTTTCTTAGGTAATGGAGATTATGAGGAAATACATATACAGCCTAAATAATTAGTCTTACATCTGCCCAAGTAACATTAGCCAAGAGATTTAATAGACAGGAACGTTGTGAAGCTCTTTTGTCTATTTGAAGCAGTAAATGAGATGAAAATGCATCTATTTACAACCACTATGCAAAATATTTAGTATTTCTATGAAAATAATTCAGAACTAGATGAAGCTTGATCAATAGTATGTTCAGTATCCATAGGAAAACAGAGCTGAGATCCTGACAGGTATAAGCATCTGTGGACTTGATTTTGCTGTCTTTAGCAGCTGACAAATATTTTTAGCAGTCCTTCACATATGACTCTACTGCTTCTCAATAGCGCAGTACACCACTTCTTCTCACTAAGTTGATAATGTCCCTGGTGCATTCATTGTGTGTATGTAGTTCAACTGCTACCTGAACTCTACATATAAATATTTCTCCTGCTGTATTACCCATTGCTAACATGCCATATTTGATTAGATAACAAAAGCACATTTTCAAAACCCAGAGTATTTTAATAATCAATTTAATAACTAGCCTAACACTTCAGCAGATATGCTCTATATACAGAGCAATTTCTATTGGGAATTCAAGCAGAAGACCTTTTTCAACAGCATTCTTCATCTGCAAGAACATATTTTCTAGTGTCAACAGAAGTTGAAGCAACATAAAATTGTGCCAAACTCCAGACGCAAAACTGGTTGTTGGTTTTTTTTTTCTTTAAACAATCTTCAGTGTATAAAGCCAAAGTCTCAGAGATTGGAGCTTAGAACAATCCATACAAGAAATAAGGACATAACTCTACAAATCTGTTGACAGCTGTAAGCAAACCACAGCATTTTTCAGTTTTACAGATAAGCAAAACTAGACAATCTAGGTTACATTACTTGACTATAAAACTAGCTAGACAACTCACACTAACACTGAGAAAGGGTTTCTAAAATAGTCAGTCAACAATGTGGAGATCTGTCCTTTAGTCTGAAATAAACACCAAGCCTGACTAAGAATAATCTACTAACATAATAAACACAGGCACTGTAACGTATTTTTAGACAACAGGCATGCTTTAATATTTCTAAATGTTACATGCTTATGCCTATATTTTTTTGAAAAAGTACAAGGTAGAAATGGGATTGCAAGCATTTCTGAAACACCAGAGCAATACAAGAGGTCAAAGTATCACTACCCAGTTTTACTGAAATTCTTTATTTTTCTTCAGGACTCTTAACTCAAATTGCAGCCATATTATCAAGTTTAAAGGACACTTTGCTATATGCTTCATCATATAGCAAAGCACATATATTTTCCCTTTTATTATGGCCTGGAGCATTGTATGAGAGTAAAATGGCAGATGGCCACACAAAGTTATTTATGTTTCTGTTGTGTGTTCCACAGCCCACAAAACCTGCTGTGCTTTATCAAGATTTTTATTTTTTTCACTCTCAGAATTCAGAATAATTTCCTTGAACCAGCTTTGCCTTGCTATTCAAATTTCATTCACTTTTCTGTTGAACTGCAAGTATGGGTCTGAAAGTGGATGTAAGATAACTGATTTGATGATGCATGTCATAGATTCATAGATTCATAGATGCATTAGGTTGGAAAGGACCTACAAGATCATCTAGTCCAACCATTCTCCTATCACCATCCCTACCCACTAAGCTACTAAACCAAATCCCTTGGCACCTCATCTAAACGCTTCTTGAACAGCGCTAGGGATGGTGCCTCAACCCCCTCCCTAGGCAGGCCATTCCAGTGCCTGACCACTCTTTCAGAGAAAAAGTTTCTCCTCAAATCTAATCTAAATCTTCCCCAACGCAACTTGTGGCCATTCCCTCTTGTCTTTGCACATGTGCTCATGACAGTACAATGCTGATCCCACATGATGCATGGTAAAAACAAAATTTCACCTCCTTTTAGAAGAATCATTGCAATACATTTCTTAGTTTATAGAAGAAAATGTGTTTAATTGTCAGGTCATCAACATCATGACGTTTTCTGTGATCGAAATTTTGCTTTTGTATTTTGGCAAAAAGAAATGTCACTTGGAATGATTTCAAGTAACTTGAGGTGAGAGATAAAAATCATTTAAGTTAACATAAAAGTAAAGCAAAGACATTAAGAATGTGTCATCTTAAAAGGAAGTAAAAACTCTTCTGTGTGTAAGAAAAGGAAAGCATGTCAAAAATCCTGACTTCTAGTCTGAGTATTCGTGAATCTTTCATTTATGGTTTTAGTCAAGTTCCTTGTGCCCTTCACTGAGGATTTATTCCCCATTGGAGGTGCCGACAATTCTCAGTAGTTCGTTTCTTCTTGGTAAATTGTGATGAGACCTAAATACTGGCAGTTGTGAAAATGAGCAAGAGGTAGTAAACCCTAAGCAGGAAGCCAGTTTGAAAGAATTCCAAATCCTACCACTCTCCAGGAACTACCATGCATCCAAAGTGCTACAAGGAGATAAATCCTTTCAATCACAGTGATCAAGTCTCCATCTTTTTCTGCAGAAAGTTTTGCTCCAAAATCAATACAGTTTGCTTATAAGCAGGCAAACACATTAATTTTGACCAGAGAGCTCAGTTGTATTTGGGAACTCAGAAATAGGCCAGCAGTTTTCTGAGGAACACCAGCCTCTTTGGGGTTACATGCTAGTTGTCACTTCAGGTCTTCAGTTATATTTGTGAACCATGTCCTGACTCAAAGGAATAAAGAATAAAAGCAAGGTCCATAAAGGTACTTGAAAGCTTAGTTTTCTCATTTCTAAAATGCATCTAGTGATCTATACTATGCACTAAAGCACTGCTGTGTCAGTGCTAACTGTTTCATCTTCTTGCTCATTCCACTTACACATGCACTTTTTTATGTGGTGCATTGCCTGTTTTGATATATTGTTCTGTAGAAATTGAGTCATTAGCTAATCATATATGCAGACATCCAGAAATACTCTTAAAAGGATCTTGGTCCTTTGATTTCTTCAAATACTCCCTTCAAAAGAAAATTACAATTTTTCCCCTCCACTCATCCAAGTCCTCTAAATGTTAAGTTATATATAATGTTTCCCATAGGGGTTGAGGCATTAGCTGGTATTCAGGGGCTCCTAAAGCTGTTTCTAAGAGAAGTATTGATTGTGAAGTGGAGACTCCTTATCCAGGAGAGGCCCATGGAGGAGCAGGCTGTCCCCTTCAGCCCACAGGCACCACACAAATCAGATCTCCATGTGCAGCCATGGAGGAACCCACAGGGCAACAGGAGATGAGGCCTGATTGAGCTGCAGCTCATGATTAACCCCACAGGAGCAGAGCCAGGCTGGAGCTGCCACCCATGGAGAGCAGCCCACAGTGGGACAGGAGGGCTGGGGAGCTAAATGACCATGGGGACCATGTGGGACAGTGAAGCCCTGCAGTATGGAGCCATCCTGTAGCACTGTTTGGAGAGCTGCAGCCTGTGGGAAGATCAAGCAGGATCAGTTCATGAAGGACCATATCTCATGGGAGGAACCTCATGCTGGAACAGGGAAAGAGTGTACGGAGAAAGGAGCAGCAGAGAGCAAGTGCTGTGGACAGGCCACAGCTCTCCTTTCTCATCCCACTGTGTTACTTGGAGGGGAGTATATAACAGAGTAAGGAGTCAAGCTGAATCTGAGAAGAAGTGGGATAGGTGAAGATGTTTTTGCTTTTGCTTTTTCTTCTCTACATCCTAATGTATTTTTAACTATTTTTAAGGTAGAGGACATCTTTCCAAACACCTGTACCACCAGTGTAGGTGTCACACCCCAAATCCTGCTGTTTTTATATCCATTTCTGGAACTCATTTCTACAGGAGTTTTTCTCTATCTTGTGGAGTGTGTCATGTGCAAATGTTTTTTCTACTATTGCTCTCTCAGTCAAAATCATAGTATCATCAAATCCTTAGAGTTGGAAGGAACCTTTAAAAGTCATCTAGTCCAACTCATCTGCAATGAACAGGGACATCCACAGCTAGATCACGCTGCTCAGAGCCTGGTACAGACTGGCCTTGACAGTTTGCAGGGATGGGGCAGTGCCCCACTGTTCTCAGTGTAAAAGACTTTTCCGTTATACCCAACTTAAATCTCTTCTCATTAATCTTGAAACGATTTCCCCTTGTCCGATCTCCACAGACCCCGCTACAGAGGCTGTTCCTATCTTTCCTGTAGCTCCCCGTTAGATACCGAACAAGATATTCAGGAAAAGTAATCTCATAGAAAAGATAGATCCTAAAGTAATGAGCAATAATGCAAGGCAGAATCAAATTCCTGAATTGTTATACTCAAAATGCCTAAGCCTCAGCTCTGATGTGTCAGTTTATATGACCCCATCATTGATGAAGCCAACAGCTGGAGAAGTTGAAGAGCTCTGACTTCACAGGAAGACTCATACAGCCACAGTCTCACTGCCCTCATGCTGGTTGCCAGGTACAGCTCCTAGCTGGCAACTCTGTCACTGCAAGACAAAGCTTTGCCAGTTCCCGAGAGAAAACGAAGGCAATGTTAGACAAATGGCTAACTCTGCCCGTTTACATTATCAGTGCCAGAAAATGTGAATCAAAACAACTATAAGTCCAAAGATTAAATGGAAGATTAGGTTCTGGATATAATAAATAGTTCCAACAATCATCAGTGTAATTGTTTCACAAAGCCAAAGATCATGTTTAGACAGCAACCAGTCATTAATGGATCTGGGCTAATTTCCAATTCAAAGAAAGTGTACTGCCCATGTACTCTTCAGACACAGAAAGCTGTCAAGCTGCTGAAGGAGGACATCCACTCAGACCAGTAATCACAACATGCTGGAGATGTGCTCCTGAGCACATTTCCACCAGTTGCCATGCCTGGGTCTGAGTCAGCAGCACAGCCTGTGCAACAACTCTGATGGGCTGCAGTTCCCAAGGTGTCCCTGAGATGTTTACCTTCAGACATAAATGAGGAATTTATTCAGTTCTGGGAAGCTCTTGAGCTTCAGTGTCCTCTTAAGAGTTGGAATTTGAGTAGTCACATACCTCTGTGGCAAATCAACAAGGAGTACAAAAATAAATTCATTTCAGTAAGTTATCTCACACAGAGAGACTCATCAGTCTGTAAACAGAAGATGTCCAACCAAAGTAAATGGTGATATATCTCTGACTCATTTCTGTAGTATTACCCTGCTAATACTACATTTCTTTTTTAAGCAGTACTTCTGGGAAATATAGGAATATATATTAAACTCTTACAGGCATTCCCGCAGGCAAAAACACCTATATAATTTTTTTACTTAGAAATTAATAATCAATGATAAGGCTTTTAAGTATTCAGGCACACTCTGCACCACTTAAGTTTCTAGCAGTATGTCACACAGCAGCACCTAAAATTATCATATGATTTAGCAAAACTGTGCTGACAATTTAAACAAAATCAACCCTTGGCACCACAAGTTTCCAGTCTTCCACAAGTTTCTAGTTCTCAGTTGAAGCAATTTGCAGAAAGCTGTCTAAAATCCTGATATTTTCTGATTACATTAGTAAAACATTGCATATCAACTTTATTAATGTTTTTTTCATTATATCACAGAATCAGAATTGTAGGGGACTTCCAGACCTCTAGAGATCATCGAATCCAACCCCCCTGACAAAGCAATCTCCCTAGACCAGGTTGCACAAGTAATACATAGGGTTGTCAAAAATTTGCAGTTAATCAGAGCAAGATTTGCAGAATAACTGGAGTCCTGAAGACTACTCAAGTGTTGATCTTTCATCCAAATTCAAGGTTGGGTTGTATTTCTAAACTTTTAGTATCGCCTGCAAGGTATGGTTTCAATGTTTTGATTTTCTATTGACTTAGCATTTCTTAGATATTAATTTCATGTACAGTTCCACCACTGTGCTACATGCACAGTGTGTTGGCCCCTAAAGGTTACAATGATTCTAAAAGCATTTACAAAACACTTTTGTTCCTCTTAGTGTTGACTCTGTTCTTGAAGATTGGACCGCTGAGGGCTAGCGATTTTCCATGCTAGGGTCACTTCCACACAGACACCAATATGGAGAAATAGAAAATGGCGTTTAATAAGGCACAGCAGTTCCTTGTATACATATATCTATCATCGTCTACGCCCCTAAGCATGCATCATAAATCAGTCTCAGAGCAGGGGAGGTCCTGTCCCGTAACATCCCAATGTCCCAGCCACGCCTACTACAACATCTAAGATATATTTAGAATGTTCCTGGTCAAAATTAGTAAGTAGTTCTACAAGTAGCTAAGTGACTTTTCATGTTAGAGGCTAGAAATAATGAAGTTATATAGGATCCTCTATCTGAAAATTACAATAAAGGGTTAGTAATAAAATTATAGAATAAAACTTAAGAAAGATAAATTATTTTGCAGGTGTTTATCATTCTGATACTGTGATTCATTTTCATTCCACATCCCGTTCCATTTACCAATTCAATAAAGCATTTCAGCATCTGGGCATGCCTATGCATTCCATTCTGAATCAAGCAGCATAAGCTTAAGTCATTTACAACTCCAGAAGGACTGAATTCAGAAAAAAGATGCCAACACCATATTCTCAGGACTTCAGCAGAAAAATCTGTTACGAGTGGTGTAAAAGCCTGTTACGAGTGGTGTCTCCCAGGGGTCAGTATTGGGGCCCATCTTGTTTAATATCTTTATTGATGACCTAGATGAGGGGATTGAGTGTACCCTCAGCAAGTTTGCAGATGACACCAAGTTGGGAGGATGTGTTGATCTGCCAGAGGGTAGGGAGGCCCTTCAGAGGGATTTGGATAGGCTGAATAGCTGGGCTGAGATCAACGGGATGAGGTTCAATAAGGCCAAGTGCCAGGTCCTGCACTTTGGCCACAATAACCCCATGCAATGCTATAGGCTTGGGGCAGAGTGGCTTGAAGACTGCATAGAGGAAAAGGACCTGGGGGTGTTGGTTGATGCTCGGCTTAACATGAGCCGGCAGTGTGCCCAGGTGGCCAAGAAGGCCAACGGCATCCTGGCCTGTATTAGAAATAGTGTAGCCAGCAGGAGCAGGGAGGTGATCATCCCCCTGTACTCAGCTCTGGTGCGGCCGCACCTCGAGTACTGTGTTCAGTTTTGGGCCCCTCACTACAAGAAAGACATTGAGGCCCTGGAGCGTGTTCAGAGAAGGGCAACAAAACTGGTGAGGGGTCTGGAGCACAAGTCTTATGAGGAGCGGCTGAGGGAGCTGGGATTGTTTAGTCTGGAGAAAAGGAGGCTCAGAGGGGACCTTATTGCACTCTACCACTTCCTGAAGGGGGGTTGTGGTGCGGAGGGGGTCAGCCTCTTCTCCCAGATTACTAGTGACAGGACGAGAGGGAATGGCCACAAGTTGCGCCAAGGAAGATTTAGATTAGATTTGAGGAGAAACTTTTTCTCTGAAAGAGTGGTCAGGCACTGGAATGGCCTGCCTAGGGAGGTGGTTGAGGCACCATCCCTAGCGCTGTTCAAGAAGCGTTTAGATGAGGTGCTAAGGGATTTGGTTTAGTAGTTTAGTGGGTAGGGATGGTGATAGGAGGATGGTTGGACTAGATCATCTTGTAGGTCCTTTCCAACCTAATGCATCTATGAATCTATGAATCCTATTTCTGGATAAGTTTGCTGGAGCTGACATGTTAAATTCCCTCCTTCATGGCATAATGCAGCGGAGGATTTCTTCTAACAGAGACATTCAGAAAAATTGTGCAGATGGAAACTGATGATGCTTACTTGCAACTTTCCCACTGTGCCTTTCCAAGTGCAAGAAGGAATCTGACCATGGAAGTGGGAGGCAATATAATAAGAAATTAATTACAAATTGCTTTCATATCACATTGGTTTCATACCTTTTCACAACAACAGAGTGAAGTTCAGATGCACATCAGCAGATCCCAGCTCCCACATACATTCCTTTCCAGTAACAGCTATCACACAGTTCCATAACACTAAGAACATTTTTCATCTTTCTACTGTTCTTTTTAATTTTTCTTTTTCTTTTTGTCTCTTTTAGCTTAAATAAGAGTACAGAGGCACTTGAAGGTGACCTAAAAAGATGGAGTTAATGAAAATCATGCAGATGTTGACTGTCAGAAGAATGAGTGAGGATTTGCATACATCATAATGGAGCCATTGCATACATTTTCATAGCAGCAAGTAATAAATAATAGAATGTGAAACTTTTATGATTTTATCATGTCATCACCTCTGATTTAATATTCTTTTTGGTGTTTCTTTTTAAAGATTTCCTTGTCCACTGTACTCCTTCCTACATTTCTTAGTTCAAATGATGAGCCTCTCTCCACCTTTGTGAGTTTATACTTTCTTTTCTCTTCTTGATGCAGAATAGGAATTTGCATTAAGAAGTCATCCCAAAGGTGATCAGAGTTATTCATATGTAAAGCAAATGAAGTAATACCTGGGGAGGAGTACTGAGTCTCTGATTTTCACAGTTCAAGAACTTTATTTTCAATTTTTTTCACACTTGGGTCCCCAAAAAGCAAACTGATACATGCCAGAATGAAAGACATAAAAAGGAAAAAAAAAAGAAGGAAAAAAAAGATCAGTCTTGGAAATCCATTCTCCCTTGTTGGTCATTTTTATTTTACTGTTTATCAGGCAGACTGACAGTCCTCCAAGCAATGTGATTCAGTAGCTGTTGAGCACTAGCAAAAATGCTCTTAAATCTGACTTTTTCACACTGACCCTTTCAAAAAATTTGCCTATTATTTCAAAGTAAATGAGATCAAGATTTACACATCAAGTTGGTAATGGTCTTTTCCTAAGAAAACAATGAAATCAGGACAAGCGTTCTTCTAACCTACTGCAATTGCTTTCTTCCGATAGACTATAAAGCAGGGAGAATTACTTTTTCCCTGTTCTCATCATAATAGATATATATGTGAGGCAAGCAAGAAATAAAGTGTTTTTAATGCAAATTCTGTGTTTTTATTATTTTCACCCCTAAAAAAAATGAAGCACCTGGGAATTAAGGGAGTTTTATAAGGCGGTGATTACTTGTTCTTAGAATGGGAAAAAAAATAAATGCCATTTGAACAGTTTAGAGTTTCAGTGAAGGTTTAAGTGATTCTTTTTTCCTGATTTCCTGTCATTTTTTGTCAGTTTAGTGTCCCTCTGTCATTAATTGTCTGAAACTGCACCCTAAACTCTGATATCCTCACTACTTTCTGTCACCCAAACTGGTAAAAATAATCATAAAATCATAGAATATCCCAAGTTGGAAGGCAACCACCAGGCCCATTGAGTCCAACTGTTGTCTCCACACAGCACCATCCAGAATTCAAAGCCTGTGTCCGAGGGCACTGTTCAAATGCTTCTTGAACTGTGACAGCTCAGGGCTGTGCCCACTGCCCTGAGCATCCTGTTACATGCCCATATCCCTCTGGTGCAGACCCTGTCCCTGACCCCCAGCTCCCCATCCCCTGACACAGCTCCTCTGCTGCCACTCCGCTCTCCCTGTGAGAGCTGCAGCAACCATCAGGCCTCCGCTCAGCTCCTCTGCTCTGTGCTGAGCAAACCAAGGTGCCTCAGCTGCTCCTCAATACACCTTGCCCTCCAGACCCGTCAGCATGTTTATAGATCTAATACCCCCAGCTTTCGGAATTAGTCACTTAAAACTGTACTTAGAACACTGCATATATTATTATTTCAGCTTACCATAGCAGCAAACAAAATTAAATATGCACACTCAATTAACAAAAATATAATAGAATCATATGGGTATGTCTACATACCCAGAATTTACTGACATTAAAAAAAATTATAATTGTCTAAAATAACAACTTAACTGTGATCAACATCTTATTTCTGTTTTACAAATGAAGAGCAGTGTAAGCAAGATTCATAAAGGACGCAGATGCACACCTGTCTTTTGGACCAAATTTTATGTTCTTCTGTACACAACCATGCAAATAGGAAGCTGTAGGGAGCTGAACAGTGCTCAACTGTCACCAAACCAGAGGGGCACCCAAACCTCCTTCAGCAAGAGATTTCATTATTCAAGTTTGAACAGCCCAAGATATTTTTCAGTCAACATTATACACATGACTGATTTGCTGTAAGATCACAGTGAACTTGCTTTATTTTATGACACTTGGGAATAGAGCAAGAATTTCCCACTTCTGCAGACAGCTCACAAACCTCAGGATTGGACGTTTAATTTTCTAACTGGAAAATTCTCTTGTTTCCAGTCTGTCTCTTGCTAGGATCACCTAAGTGTCTATAAAACTGAATTATTTAACATCTAACCCTAAAACCTACTCATCTCTTTGCAGGATTCAGATACTCATTCCCTCTCTTTCAGCTTTACCCATGGAACCTTTTTTAATGTGTGGTTTCTTTGTAGTTTACCTACTAGAGCAGATCTGAGCTGATCAAGGTAAACATTTAAATATTTTGAGTTAGACTAAGCCTAAAGACAAGAAAGATAAAGATAGCCTTACTGGAAGACTTTCAATGACCTTTAGATGCCAGATTCATAATCATTAATTTATTCCACCCGTTCTTTTATTCTAAATACATTAGGATACTGGTGATTTGAACTGATGAACATGCTATATTGAGACTAATTTATTTTAAGTAAATCATAACCTAGTAGTTTTGAGAACCTTCCACATAGGCTTAAACACTTATGATAGCTGCCAATTTTAATGATAGCTGGAACTATAGAGTAAAGATACAAAAACTTGTAGAAAGAAAGCAATATAGATTTTTATGAGGGACACGGAAGTGATTTTCATATTAAATTTCATTTGATAAATAATTTTATCTTACTAAATTCATTTTTCTCAGTTTTTCTGAAAGAGGTGATTTTATCAAAACAATAATTCTCTTTTTTGCCATTTGACAGAAGAGATAAAATGAGCTAAAAGCTAAATCCTTTGCTGAAATATTCTGTGCACTTAACTTGCTTTGTTTTATATTTGTTTGCGTACTCATTTTTAAATGTTGTAATTTACAGATTATTTGAAATTACCTGTTCATTCCGACACTATTCCAATTTCTCAACTCAGTTGAATCTAAATAAATAAATAAATAAATAGCTTGCATGAATATTGAATCATAAACTAATTTATTGGAGATTACCTTCAATGTCATCAAGTCTAACTGACTCCCATCACTAAACCGTATCCCTTAGTACCACATCCACACATCTTTTAAATTTCTCTAAGGATGAGAACTTCCTTGGACAGATCATTCCAATGCCTGTATGAATTTTTCCTATTTCCAGTCTAAGCCTCCATTGGTACAGCTTGAGGCCATTTCCTTCTGTTCCACATCACTTGTTACCTGAGAAAAGAGACTGATTCTCTCTTTGCTACAACCTTCTTTCAGGTAGTTGTAGAAAGCTGTTTCAGGGTACATTTAGATCTGAGAGACAGGATGTCTCAGGAGCAGAGGGAAGCAAACTAAACACTCAGCAGCATAGAAGGTTACAAGTTTTATTCAGCATACACACACTCACACACAGGCATCCATTTTAGATAATTCCAGTAAGCAGCATGCAGAAACTCTCTAAGCAAGTGCGCTGTTACTAACCCTTGAGAGACAGCAAACAGACAAATAAGAGGAGAAAGAACATGACAGTGATGGACACAATCGGGAGTGCCAGCAGGGCATCCCCTGCTTCGAAGTGCACTTTTATTCTCTCTCCCACTAGAGCCTCTCTCCTGCCTTCATTCTTTCTGGGGTCTGCAGATATTCTTCTACTTGCACACTGTAGCTGCGTGGCCAATGCATGATACAGAGCCCAAGTGGATCACTTGCTTGCAAAACAAGTCCTTGCTAAAACAAGATTAACTAGCAAGATCAGCTCCCTCAACAAAGCAAGATATTTGCATCAGTAGCCACAAATAAAACTTCTGTTAAAACTGTCATAATACTTTGTTCCATCCCAGGATCATTCTTTGTTCAGGAGCCTTTAGGTCCCCGACACAAGAGCTGAAGAAAGCCCGTTAGAGTCCTCAAAGTACAGAAGGCACAGCTCTCACAATTTGAGAGAGACAAGAGAAGAGGCAAAAAGAGGGACTGCCATCCATCATACTTTATGTACTGCTGAATAAAGAAGGATCTGACTTTGCTTTTCTATACAGTTATTTACATAAAAAGTGAAATCTAATGAAAAAAAATTACGTGAATAAATATAGTAGATTAAATTTCTTCTTCTCTTACTAAAAAAAGCAGCAGAATATTACGGCGAAGAGTAAACTTTTTTCTCCACTTAAAGTACAGAATTCTCATTGGAATTGGAATTTCGTCCCAGATGGCTTGGCCAAGGAACATATGCCAACAGTGTTAACCTCACTGCATATGATTTGACATGTTGACATTTAGTAAACCTAGAAAATGTAATTAAAAAAGACATATATCCTGTAAAGATTATCCTTACCAATACTAATTTGTGTATTTACTGTCACTGTTTTCCCTGAGCATCTGGCAGGTTGGAAGGCATCTCAGGCTGTAAGCAAAAATTATCTAAAAGCACATAGTACTGCACCCACACTAACAAGCTTTGCAAAGTTCTGGGGATTTCTGCAATTCACTTTATCCAGTCCAGCCCCTAGTCAAAAATGCTATTGGGAACTGCAGCTGCTATGATAAGACAGGCAAGAGAGCTTAAGAATGCAAAGAACTCAGTAAATATTTATTCATATATCATAAAGACTTCTATATCCTTCTATAGAGATGAGGCTCAACAAGACCTGCCAGCAGGCATAAAGAGTAACAAGAAACTGAGGCAGTGGTGGTAGTATAGGACTAGCATGGAACAAAATTCACTGTGCAATACACCCCCCTGCACAACATGCTTTCTAGAAGTGATGGTAGATACAAAACCGTGCACTTTATTTCATGTTTCAGATCAGGATTGCTTCCAATGGCAGATTTCTAATATCAAATTTTTTTGGTATCCTCATCTACCTCACGTAGGCTTGCGCTACAGGCTGGTCTTGGAGCAGAAATTCTGAACTTAAACTGAAAAGATTTGAATGTAATTAAGTTTGGATGAAACTCAGCAAGAAAGTATGCTCCAGAAGGGTACCTGAGACAAATGAATTATTATTCTCTACTCAGAAAAATAAGAACTAGACCAAAGTAAAAAACTCCTGAAAATGTAATCTGTGTGGACATCAGGTCTCAGCAGCATTTCACCACACTGACCTTGCTCCCTCTGGACCACAGTACTGGCTAACGCAGGCATGTTTGCAAGTGTGTTAAGGGAATGAGAAAGCTGTAGAGTCCCTCAGGTGCCTTATATAAGTGTCTGAGCCATCTTGCAAGCAGATTTCAAAGTCATTGAATATGCATTACAATAAACTCAATAAATCTATGTTGTATATAGAAGTGTAACTGCAAAGTATTCTGCAGACAATTTCTGTAAGAAATTTTTATTGCAATTTCCATTACTACTGCAAATAGGAACTTGCTCTTAATGTTTTCATAGCAGTTTCCCACTTGAGCTGTTTTCACAAAATATGTTCTCTGTCTTAAATTAGGGAGGATGGCATAGCACAGATGGGATGGTTGTTTTAAAACTCTTTAGGAAATGGATCCTATTAGCAAATGGTTGACATGTTAAAAATTAGGAGAGAAGGTGACAAAATTATCTCACAAAAGTATACACAGGAAGATGGATTACTTCTAATGAAATTTATTCACTGGTGATTTTTTTTATCAGAGTTGAAACTTCAAAAACAAACCAAAACATTAGAAATAAGACAATAAATGTTAAATTATGGAGATGGTCTTTGATTCTCAAAGTTCTGGAGACATCAGAGTGCTGTACAGAATTCTATTTAAAGTTGGAAACATATTTATTTGTCTGCTGATCATATTAATTACTGTTCTGCTCCCAGAAATATAATTTTTGATGGAATTCCTTTTGCTTTCAAATGTGACTCAAAACAGTAACATAACTAACTGATTAAGCAGAGTGACTTTGGAGTGCGCACAGATCTGACGCAAGTGATCTAAATAATTAAACATTTTGTTCCTCCAAGCTGGAATGCTTCTTCAGCATGTGCCTAAATAAAAAGATAAAAAAAAAGTGTGGTCATTGCTGTGGCAGTGTTCCATCAACAGTTAGCAACTGTTATAAGATGAACCTTGTACCTAGCACTGGAACGGAGCTTTGTATGAAAGTTCAATACAAAATCTTCTGAATCAAATGATAGCCTGGAGAAAAGGCACAAAAATGCCTTATAGTACAGAAAGAGAATAGCCTATGACATTATATATTAACATAGGGTCACCATCCTCTGGGGGAGCAAATTAAAAAAAATTAAAATAAAATTTATTTCAACTGGCAGCAAAAGAAATCTCTCTTCCTCCTCTTTGCAGGCACCTTTCTCCCATGAAACCAAGCATTACTGAAACAACTAAGCTCTCCAAATGAACTGTATAAACTAATCTTAACTGATACAATAATTTCATGTTTACAGTAACAGTAAAGTCATGTGTTTTTTCCTCTTGAACACAAAGTCGGGTCCCTAGAAACACCAAGGAAGTATTTTCTATCCATTTGACAAACTCCATTCCATCTGACCATGTTATTGGAAAATTTCATATTAGATATGATAAAGTCTATTTTTATAAATGCCTTCTCTGCTGCACCAATAATACCTAATAAATAATCTGAATAAATCTTCAAGCCTGTTAGCAGTAGCAAGAGTTATTCATTAAAACTAGAAGAATCAACTATTCTGAAGTTATACATTTCCCTGTCTTTTTTAGTTAAAACTTCTGAAGAAATGCATTCAAAATATTCTGTTAACCCTGCTTACTGATATTTGAAAATTACCATTGGGTTCTCATCAGGGATGCTCATTTACATCTACTGTTAACTTGAAAATACTGCATGTCTATTTATCAGTCCACATGGTAAATAGAGAGTTTTTAGTCAACAATTTCTAACTAATCATTAGAACATTTCTGTGAGGGTTTGTTAATTCTACCTCTACACAAAAAATGAATCAAGGACAGAAAAAAAGAAAACAAAAAGTAAATGAATGAATCAAGAACTCAACATTCACTACACATAAATCATTGAGTTTCCTGAGAAGCATAGCTGTACACTCCACCAGATCCCCAAGAGAAGTCGAATACCTATCACCTCCTTCCTCGTCAAATGACAGTTGAGGACCCAAGAAGAAACTAAAATAATGAATTCTTTGAGTTGTTTGGAAAAAAAAAAAGCATTTTTTCCTCATGTTTTCCTATATAGTTATGAGAAAATAACTTGTACACATTGCTCTTTAGATGTATACATGAAGGCTAGTATGTACATAGAAATAAGGAATGGTCATTATTGCTGAAGGGAATTAGATGGGGAAAATGGATCAAGACAAGTCATTGCTGAAAGACTTCAGATGGAAAGAAAAATCTTGAGAACGGCAAACGGATCTGAACAGCAACAGAGCTAATTTGCCAATGGTTTAGTAACTGTCATGCTTCAGTGAAAGCAACAGAAAACCTTTAAAATATCTATAAAAAGGACTTATTTTAAAGAGGCTGTCACTGCTGAATAGACTAACAGACAGACTAATGGGACTAATTCTAAACCCAGCAGGTCTGAAGGTGAGTCCCCGCAGAATAGAAAGGGAAAGTAATCATGTCAGCTGAAAGAGAACTTGTAAGGGAAGAATATTCTGCTGGGTACCATCAAGTCAATTGTGGACTAATGCACATTTCTCATTTCTGTCACTAATTTAAAGAGGTCGAACATTCAGTCACTATTATTATGTTAGCTTTTTAGCTGAAGGTCGAACATATGGGCATTGGAATTCATTTCTCCTATACAAGTTAAAAATGGATGCTCCTATATTTGTTATAATATATTGCACATTTTGGCAAGAGCATCTTCTAGGAGCTAGAGTTGAAGGATATATCTGAGAAACAGAAAATGCTTTGTCTGAGTGGCAGGTGCTATCCATTGAGGCTACCTATCAGCAGATAGGTATTGCAGAGCTTCCTACAATGGGCATACATTTATCGCAAGTGGTGTCAGGGCTGTAGCCACCAGTGAGCTCCTATGATTATTTCTCGTGTAAAACTGCATGATGAAAAACAACAGAAGTCTCTAAAGGACCATTTAATTTATTTACCTACACAGTGACTGTAAAAATAAAAATCACATATCAGAGATGTTAGCAGGAAATCTAGTAATAATTCCACAGCTTCAAAACGAAAACTCTCTAGTTTTTTAATGAATCATACAATATTATAGGCTGGAAGGCATCCAGGTCATCCAAGAGACCTCCCAAAGCAGGGCCAACCTGAGCAAAGTGGTAGCTCAGGGTCCTGCCCCGAAAAGTATTTAGTACCTCTAAGGATCAAAATTCAGCAGCTTTTCTAGGTAACTATTCCAGTATTTCTCTTTCCTCATTGTGTAGAAAGATTTTCTTTACACTTATCTGGAAGATCTGACGTTTTTATATTTGTTGAGATTTAACCCCAGCAGGCAGCTAGGTGCAACGCAGTCACCCATTCACTTCTCAGTTGGGTGAGGAAGAGAATCAGAAACAGTGAGAAAACTTCTGGATTGAGAAAAAGACAGACTAGGAGCAGCAAAAGCTCTGTCCACAAGAAAAGCAAAATAAAAATTTGTGTTCACTATTTCCCATTGAAAGGCAGATGTTAGGCCATTCCAAGAAAGCAGGGCTAATCAGAACTATCAGTTTCTTTGGAAGACAAACACCATCACTCCAAACACCCTTCCTTTCTCTTTCATTCCCCTATCTTGTATTGTTGAGTATAATGTCATGTAGTGCGAAAAAACCCTTTGAACTGCTTGGGTTGGATGTTCTGGATGTGTCCCTTCTCATTTTCTTGTGCATCCACAGCTCCTCAGTGGTTGGGCAGTAAGAGAAACAGAAGGTCTTGCTGTGTAAACGCCATTCAGGAATAGCTAAAACATTGGTGTGTTATCAACATTGCTGTCATCACAAATCCAAAACATAGCACCATAGGAACAGCTGTGAAGAAAATTAACTCCATCCCAGTCAAAATCAATATGATACTGAAAACAAAAATTCCCAAGTGCGGTCTTTACATCATGCCAAATAAACAAATTCAAATAAACAAACAGGTAACATGACCTGGAACACAATAAAACATTGCAATAGTGTGCTCTTTGTTATGAACAGAATTCAAGGACTCTTCGTATTTCTGTGTAATTATTCTGCCAGTTTGAAGAATGGGAGCAAAGATGACAGATTACATTCTTCCAATCCTGCTTTTTTAAACAAAAATACATTTCTTTGGATCCTTCCTAAAGTGGTTTTGATGCACCCTCTTTCAGTTTTCTCTACTAGATGAGACACACAGTATGTTTCATGTGCACTCACCAACAGTTCACTGAAGTAGATTCAGATAACACGTCATAAATTATTAAAATTATAATTATTTCTGTATAAATCTCAGTGCTTTGTAGAAAACACAGCTCTTCTACACACTATGCAGCACAGAACAACACAAGGCTTTCTGTTAAATTTTAGCAATAATACAGAACACTCACAGGCATGGAGTGATGAAAGAGAGGAGATAGGAGTCACTTCCTGACTTCTGTCCCAGCACCAGAGCTTCTAAATCGCAGTCTCAGTTGTGCTGGATAGACAGGCCATGGGGAGCAGGAGAAAGCTGCAGGGTAGTGTCTCCTCATCCTAGCAGCACAAAGTGAAAGAGGTTTGTTTACCACAGCACACTGGGATCACCTTGCCCTCTCTCTTCTCTGCCATCCATCCTGTGACTTCAGAGCCAGACACCAGTAGTAGACAAACAGACAAAAGGGTGGGGGGAGAGAATCTTGGGGAAGCAGACAACAGTCATTGTTAATTTAAGGAGCACATGGAATTGTCATTGTCAACATAACTGGTTTTAACTAAATAAAGTGCTCATGTCCGTGTTACAGCAGCACTTAGATTAACCATGTACAAATCATGCACATAACATCATGGTGGCTTTTGCAGTCAACAACTGTGAGTGTCTCTTGCAATTACCAAGCAAGTTGGGAGTAATGGAATAAAGTAACACCATCTTCTCCACAGCTGTAGATGTTTCTGAATTAATTTGTTTTGATAAGAATGTATCTCTAAAAAAATGTTGGCACATAAAAGTGACAGGTATGGTTAAACTATCAGAACCCCTGAGAAATAATTTAAATTATTAGCAACTTCCATAGCTAAAAATGTAAACTATTTATTTTTGTTTTTGTTTTTTTTTTTTAATATATATATCTGGTTCTGCTAAAATGAAAGTCTCATTACAAAATTTTTTTCTTCATGTAAAACTACCCTTAAATCATTTCTCTTTCTATTCACAGAGCTCAATGGCTTAGTTGACCTTAATTTTTTAATAAGCGGGTCCTTTCCTTACAGCTGTTGATGTTTTCACCCGTTGTTGTTTCCTCAAGGACATTTACATAATAGTTCACTTGAATTGTGCGTATTACTCCAGCAGCTGAAGGAGGGCATGCCATGGTAACAGGCCCACAATTATTTCTGCCATTTCTGACCACACTGCAGCAATCATTGGTAGATGGATGGGACGAACACTTTCACTGACAATCTCAGGGAGAAAGCCTGGAAAATGTTTAAATAAACACATGTTCTTTCTCATTAAATTCAAATCCATCTGAGACAAAACACTAACTGAACCAAATATTTGTATTATACTTTACTGCTAATGTTATAGAAGTGTATTTAGATGTAATCTACTTTTATTCCACAAAAATAATTATGCAGTGCAGATCTAGAGATATAAAGAGTAAATGCAGACAGTTTCAACCTTAAAAGGTTGTCCTTTTTTTTCTTTTTCTCTATTTCTCTCACTCATGCATAAACGCTACTCTGAAACAAACTACAGGATGAACCACAGTGGAGCAGGCTGCTCCACTGCAGTTAAGGGAGCAGGACTGGCACCTGAATGTCTAATTCTGAAAAATACGGATTGCTGCTAACTCTTCTGATGGATATCATATCCCTCACCCAAGGCTATGATGATTTTAGGAGGCTACTATTTCTGTTACAGAATGTGGGTCATTCCCATTGCTTTCATACTGCAGAATTTCCAAAGTATCTGCTGGAGGTTTCAGATGAATTCTAAATTTCAAAGAGATACACAGGGAGAAACCTGGAATTTCACTTGGGTTTGCTTTGATACCAAGTAAATACCTTCAGGCACAAATTCCAGAGTTTTCTAAATTTACAAGAATGTTGAAATGAAAGCCATTGATAGGCTACCTTCCAGATTCAGAAACTAGCATAGAAGTCCACAACTTCAATACCACAGTGCTTCAACCTAAATATAAAATATACCTGTAAAATATAATCTTCAGTTCTTCCAGAGAGCAAACCTATGGAATGATGTTTGCTAACAGCAGCAAGTCATATTTGTAATATACATCTTTATAGCTACTTAATAAGATATGGGAAACAAACACAAGTGACCTGTGAAGTCTGAGCCTAGCATTCATCTTGGGACATTCAGCTTGCTATTAGGGATGCTGTTGCCAAAATATTTCTAAGCCAAAGCTCTTAAGAGAACAGCTCCGCAAGCCTTGGCCAAGGAGGCCACTACCTCCATTTCCTACTGGAGATTAATAAAGTCCTGGGAGCTGGCAAGCATGCTCTTCCGCTGCAGTACATGAACTGCTGTGTAGCCACGTCTGTCCTTCTCACTGGCCCCTGCTGCTTCTTATTGCTAAGTTATGGGTGCCTGCAGGGGTTATGTGTGTACCTAGTTCTTCCAAAGATGGCAGAGACAGCTTCACACACACTAGGCAAATAATACATGCTCACAGTCTTGATTCTTTGTCCTAATATCAGCTGCCTGCAGGACTGATTCATTCAAAATGTACAATACTTTGGCTTGAAAGTTGGCACCCTGAGGCACAGAGGATTTATGGCACATGAGTGTTCATAGCCAAATCAGATTGTTATTCCAAGAAATTGGACCCAATTTCATCCTGACAAAGCTAGTGGTAATTTTCCTAATTAATGCTTTGGGAGCAGTCCTCAGGAACTATACTGAAATGCAGTGTCCCATTAGCCTCCACAGGGCTGCAGTTTTACAACATGACAATTATTCAAATACAATTTCATTGTAAAAATTATAGTTTTAAGCTATGTCATGGGTTTTGATATTTGATGAATTCATGATGCATTTTACCACACGTTCCTGCTCAGGTGTTTATGTTCAAAATCCCACAAACGCAACAAAATGCAATAAAACTTTTGACTTAAGATATTAATTAGGTGATTAAACTGTCACAAAAGATTTGTTTATTCATTGTAAATCAGTAGCTCAATCCTCACGATTTATAAGCAGTACAAATCATAAAACAAAAGGCTTGGTTCTCTATAAAAACCACTAAGCTTTTGCACAAGGCCAAAGCTGCCATGGAAAATTGATTTTCCACAGCTTGCTCAGTTTTGAATAGGCTCTGCTTTGTAGATTTTTTATTGAGTGAAGCCAAAACTCATTATAGCTAAAACCTTTAGAAACAACTTGTGTTTGCTCCATTATTTTAGTGTCATCAGCATCACATTTTAACCTGATGTATTAAAGTGAGAAGAGTGTAAAGATATATTTTCATTTTATTATCAGTGTAAAAGAAGGGCACTATGCTAGCTAGATTCAGTCCTAGAAAAACAATTATTCACTAATTCTTAAAGGATAAAGAGTGTGCAAAGAGCAGGTTTAAGGTAAAGTAAAAAAGCTACAGGGTACTGTTAAATTCTGGAACTCATTGCAGTCAACACATCATAGAATCATAAATCATAGACTGGTTTGAGATGGAAGGGACCTTTAAGATCATCTAGTTCCAATCCATCTGCTATAGGCAGGGACACTTCTCTCTTGACCAGCTGGAGTCCATGGGGACAGATGAGCTGATAAATAGCTTATGGGTTGGGGTTTAAGTGAAGGCAGAGGAAAGAGACATCGTAGTAGGTGTTTGCTATAGGCAGCCTGACCAGGAAGACCAAGTCAACGGGACCCTCCATAAACAGATAGGAGCAGTTTCACATTCACAAAACATGGTCCTCGTGGGGGACTTCAACCATTCCATTATCTGTTGGAAGAACAACATAGAAGGGCACCAACAGTCAAAGAGGCTCCTGGAATGCACTGATGAGAACTTCCTCTTCCAAGTGGTACAGAAACCCACAAGAAAAGGTGCTATGCTGGACCTTGTCCTCACCAATGAGGAGAGACTGGTGAGCAATGTGAAGCTAAAGGGTGGCCCTAGCTGCTGTGACCATGGAACAATGGAGTTCATGATCCTTAGGGTGTCAAAGAGGGCATGCAGCAAGCTTGCTGCTCTGGACTTAAGCTCTCTGTCAGCTCATCTATCCCCAGGCGGAGCTCCCAGGACTCCAGCTGGTTGTTGATGTGGAAGACAACACCTTCTCCCCTTCACTCCTGCCTGTCTTTCTTAAAGAGTTTATACCTTTCTATTCCCACATTTCAGTCATGAGAGCCATCCCACCATGCCTCAGTGATGCCAATGACAACATAGTCCCGTAGGCATGCACACACCTGCAACTCTTCTTCTCTGTGCATTAGTGTTCAGGTATTTGAGTTGGGCTCCAATTGAGGCTGACTTACTAATTAAAATTCCCTTATTCTGCACTTTAGGTGCTGTCTTCCTGGCCTGCAATCCATCTCCAGGCCCAGGGCATCAGTTACCACCATCAGCCTCAAAGTGGGATGGGTTGAAGATCCTTTCCTCCCAGCAATTCTAGTTAAAACCCACCTGACTAAATTAGAAAGCTTGTTGACAAAGACAATATTCCCCTTCTCTGAAAGATGAACTCCATTTGCGCCATAAGACCAGAATTCTGAAAGGCTTAAGTACCACTTATACCACAGAGTAAGTAGCTATGTACTGCTCATGACACCACTCCCATAACCATTTATTCATTTTTCTAATGCTATCAGCCCTTTCCCTCCCCATCCCTTAAACAGGGAAGACTGATGAAAAGACTACCTGTGCTCTGAAGTCCTTCACTGCTGCCCCTAGCTCCTCATAGCTCCTCTTAATATTCTTCAGGTTGCTCACAGCTGTGTCAATGGCGCCTACATAAAACAGCAATAGCAGTACATCAGTGAGATGTACAAGGTCTAACAACCTCTCTGTCACATCCTTGATATGGGCCCCTGGCAAACAGCAAAATTCCATAGTCAGAAGGTAAGGGTGACAAATGGGTCTGTACCCCCTAGAAGAGAATCATCCACCACACATTTTCTTAGTTGCGGTAGTTATTATGAAAAGTGGAGCTGGTCTGCCTGCCTTACCCAGTTCTGAGGACTTAACCTGTTACAGTTTATTTCTCCTCTTCAATCTGAGGGGGAAATAGCTTCCTGGTTCTGCAGAGGCACCTCAGGTTTTGAGGCAGGCTTCCTCCTCCTCTTATTCTTTGTACTGGCAATTTGCTATTTCTCACCACTGTTGGCTTCCTCTCTAACTAGATGTGCTGATGGGGGAGTTTAGAGCTTTCTGTTTGGCCCTGGACTGTGTATTCAATGCAGGTTGCATGTGAATTCAGCTGTCTACTTCTGTTTCTGCCTCCCCCATATTTTGCAGCCTTTTGCCTGTCTCCCACTGCTCAGTCACCAATTGCAGGAGGTCCTCCACCTGGGCACATCTTATGCAGGGAGTGCTCTACCCACCTCTGCTTCAGGAGCAGGGTCCAAACACATCTTTTAGGGGCATAGGTGTGATCTCTGCAAAGCCCAGTTGTGTCAGACCCTCTTGGGAGAGCTGCTAGTTACTGTAGGGTTGCTGTGTTTTCTTAGTATTTCTCCAGCAAAGGAAACCCTCAAAACCCCCTTGTACCTCGAGATCTGTTGCTCTGGTTCTGGTCAGGCTGGTTCTGAGGCAGCTGCTCTTGGTGACTGAGACACATAGAATTAACAGCTCTAGGCAAATTCATGGGTACAGGACATCAGACACAGCATTCTAGGCGCTTCTTAAGAAACCACTCAACCAGTGATTGTCAGAAGTTGGGAAGCCCTGAGCAGCATGGTCTCTCCTCAGTCTGGCTTTGCTTTAGGCAGCAGGTTGCACCAGAGACTATCTGAGGTCCCTTCCAACCTGAATAGAGCTACATCACTATGGTCCTACTCTACACCTGCTCTTTTCTTGAACTAGTGACATCCCAGCTGGCATCCAAAACAAGTTAAAGGGTTACACAGACATTTAATTTGGGTTGGTATGAAAATTTTTACAATGTGCTAATAGATGAAAGATCTAAGCTATATTAAAGTCAACAGTATTCAGTAGAATATTGACGATTAACACTATTAAATGGATTGGCCTAGTTAATTTTGTCAGGATTATCCAAAAAAAAAAAAAAAAATCTTGAGTGCAGTGCACACACCTGAATAATAATCATGCAGGGGTTAGCCAATATGAATTTTATAAGGCACAGTTTATGATCAACGCAGGAGCAACTGCTCAGTTATCATCAGAGATATGATCTCATGGAGCCATAGTGCTTAAATCCAGAAGCAATATTTGTGATCACCTGATCTGATCTACTTATCACAGGCCATTACCTTCTGAATACCATTATTTTTGACTTAAATACATCTTCCAGAATGACGTCCCATCTTATTTTTAAAATGAGAGATCAGGAATCCATCTCATCCCTTCACCATGCATTTCAGTGATTAATTGGTCATTCTGTTACAAATGAGCACAGGACTGCTAATATAGATTTGCCTTGTGAGAGCTTCCAGATATTGCCTCTTTACTACTCAGAATTTTCTTATTGCAAATATCCTCACATATTTTAATGACGTTACCTCTGAGTCTTCTTTTTAATTCATCAACATATCAAACTCTTTACTTTTCATGAGATAAGGTACATTTTATACATTTTATAGCTCATAAATCATT
Organism: Odontophorus gujanensis; assembly: GCA_013399175.1. NCBI lineage: Eukaryota > Metazoa > Chordata > Aves > Galliformes > Odontophoridae > Odontophorus > Odontophorus gujanensis. The sequence continues at coordinate 158 of VXAB01012688.1, read as the reverse complement.
TTGGTAGTTCTTCTCCTTGCTCTCTCAAATCTTTCACAATATTTTAAAATATGAATATGAACTGGATACAATATTCCACTTCTGTGCAGAGAAGCAAAACATTTCCACACTCCTATTAGGAATGTGTTTTCACATTGGAGGAGAGGAGAGGAGAGGAG
>VXAB01012687.1:25052-44325 GCA_013399175.1 Odontophorus gujanensis | reverse complement strand
ATCTAGTTAAATCTAGTATGTTTTTACTGCAGCTGCTACTACTCTCTGAGGAAATGCAGTATATGAAGTATAATATACATCCAACGAAATTCTCTAATATGACACTAATTATGTTAAAAATGTCTGAAATAACTTTATCCATGTATATATATCTTTGCATATATATGCAAAGTGCCCAAAGAAAGTGTTCCAAGGTAAATTTATACTGCTAGCATTAGTCTGTTCAGAAAGAAACATCTAATTACTGTTCAGTCAATTCTCTTGGGGATCTGTTTCTTTTGATGTTCTGTAGCAGTCTCTTTCCATTCCAGTACCCATTTCTGTATCCTTGTATCCTCCCTGGATTATTTTACACATCAAAGTAGAATTTTCTTGCCTCTGTAGACTTCTCATTTTTTATCTTTCTACAGCCATCATAAGAGATAGAGAAAGCAAATAATAATAAGTAATCTTAATTTTACATTTCCAATTTCCATTCTCCATAGAAGGTTTGCCAAGGCTTCAGATGAGGCAAAGAATATAAACCAAACTTCTAAAATTTTGGTTTAACAAAAGTTTAGCACTCAAGAGAATTGTTATGAGAAGAAAGAAAGGATTGCTCATCATGATTCTGTTAATCTCTCTGCATAGTTAACCAATTAATTGTTTATTATTATCATTTATTTAAGAGGAAAACAAATGTTATGTTTCACACCTAAATCTTTAATAATTAGAACCAGATTATGTTTACTATCTATAAAGTATTTAATGGTGGGATTTCATTTAATGGATTAATTTCGATAAACTGTTTTTTAGAGAAGTGGAATAAATAAAAAGTCCTACATTTTTTTTTTTTTTTTTTTTAGGGAAAGATATTTGTAAAGGAACAAAAATAGCAATTGTACTATCATTGTGTGTTTTATTGATAATTGATAGTGTCTATAGTTTTGGTTATAGATTTAGAGTGATCCAGTTAAGAAGAGTGGCAGTACATGATCTCAAGTTCCTGGTCCAGCCTTACAGCACCAGTTATACTGAAGGGGAGTGGCTTATTTTACCAACTTTGAAGAATTTATGATCCTTCTGATTTCCTAAGCACAATGAATTTGACTTCAGTAGATATGGCCACAAAATGTATAAATGTACAGTACAAATGTAAGATACATAGTTAAAAATATAAAGCATATTACAATGTGATGTCAGATTATTACTTTGTAATAACAGACCTGTAAATCAAATTCTCTTAGATAACTTTGTGTGGAACAAGCTATATGAGAGCAGACATATTGTATATGGTTAATTTTTGACAAATCTATCACTGAGATATATAAAAAAAATGTAACAATGATTTTAGTACATTATATTTTGTGCATTTTTATTTGTTTTTCAGAGTGACCTTATTCAGGAAATTAGACTGTAAAAAAATCACTCCACACACAAGTTCTGAAGGAACAGCAGATACTACCTAATATGAATATCATAGAAAAATAATGGGAAAGAAGATTTGTCTTTTTTTACCATATGTATAAGGGTTCCTAAGAATTTATTGAATCCAATCACATTTTTTGTATTTACATTTAATTACTACAACTTCCGTTATCTTTCTATATTAGAAAGCATTTTAAAATATCCATGGTAATTAGGTGTGCTGGCTGAGCTATTTGTTGCTTACATTTTCCATTAAAGTTGTAGCAACATCCTTACTTCCATATTATTGAAAATAAGACAAATAGACAATTTATTTGGAAAATGTAGTTACTCAAAAATTATGTATTACTTATTCCGAGAACTTATTAACTGCACTAATAATAATTGGCACTTTCATTTATTAAGTTTTTAAAGTATAAATTGAGTATATTAAATATAAATTAATTCACTGATAGTCTCTGCAAGAGTCAGGAAAATACTGTTATTTTTTCCACTATGGATACATTTTTTCATTAGGAAAGATAAGAAACAGAGGTGGATAAATGGCTTATTCAAGCAGAGGAGTTGTTCTAGAGTTAGAGTACTAAAGCAGCATTCTAACATATCAGTTTAATGTTCAACAAATTCTTGAGGTTTCCCTTGACTTGTCCTCAAAATTTCCCATCATTACACTGGTCTATAAGATTATACAAATATCAAGCTATAATGTATGGAACAAGGCTAGTGTAATATAGCTTCTTTTTCAACAAGATCATTTTCTTCAAAGTAGCAGAAAAAGTCAATTGTAATTTTAGGTAGCAGAAAAACAAATTACTGTTTTTAATCAGAAGTTCATACAATAGTCTGGGCATCAATGAAAGCAATCTTATTGAGGTACAAGGTCATACTCATTATTCTAGAAGTTCGAAATCTAGATAAAGCTTCAATACTTTACTCTCTATGAGAAATTTATTGTCACATACACAAAAAAGTGATTGCAACGATTACCCAAATCCTCAGATTTTCAGCAAAATTTTAACAGTCTAGTAACTTTGAGTTATCACATTTCTTATATTTGGTGTTCATGCTTTATATGTACATTGATGTACAAATGTTATTCTGAATAATCTAATTTTAAAATTGATAATATCAGTTATAAAAGGTCAACTCAGTTAAAATTATTCACAATAATGTATATGATGCTGTATATAGTAATGTGTATATTCTGTAAATCACTTAATTCTAGAGCTTTTTATGGCATTTCTGATCCCTTAATTCATGACTGTTTTTAAAGAATAAAGCTAATAGAAACATAATACCCATGTTTGTCAATTCACTTATGTTTTTTGTTTGTTAAGAGTGTAGTTTATTTGTTATTATATTATTGAATTCAAGGAGTATGTTTTTATAAAATCCCTCTAAAATGACAAATATTCAATCTGTATAGAAATCCAAATAATAAAGAGCATGTGTTTAAATTTTAAAAAAACCTTTAATTTGTACCTCTAATGTCCTCTTTCTAGTAGAGATCATACGAAAATTGTTTTAACAGTATTTTCTGTAAGCATTAGGAAACATAATATCTACAGTAAAATCTCTGACTGCAAGGTCTTCTAAAACTAAAATTGAAAGTCTTCTTGTATTTGACCTTTTTGTTTTCTTTACTGAAAATGGTATTATTTTCTACAATTATAATTTATGATATTATTCTATATTAGTTTGCAGTTCAGTGGATTGAACTAACTAGATTTGAAGTTGAGATCTGTTACAATGTTAAAATAAATAATGTCAGTGTAATGAAGTTGGCTATGTCCAGAAAAATTTAGAATAAGCAAGAAGTATACAAATTATCAGCTCAAAATTTATGTCCTATTACTGTATGACATGCATGCAGGTGATCTGTAGTTGTGTTGTCACTGCTATGAGACCAAAGCTTGAGTTCCTTCTCTCTCCAATGGATGAACTGGTAAAGAAAAAAGAGACATCAGGGAAAATGTTGGACCCCATAGCTTGCCCTGTAGACTAAGGAGTTTTCCTGAAAACCTTTAACATTCATCATGAGAATCATAGAATCTTTTGTGTTGAAACGGACTCTTAAAGGTCATCTAGTCCAACTCCCCTGCAATGAACAGAAACACCTACAGCTAGATAAGGTTGCTCAGAGTCTCATGGAGTCTGACGTTTGATGTTTCCAAGGACGGAGCTTCTATCACCTCTCCTGGCAATCTGTTCCAGTTCCTCAACACTCTTACTGTAAAAAATTACTTCCTTATATCCAAGATAATGCAAGGAACATCTTACACACACACACACACACATCAATACATGATACTCAGTACCCCTTACACATATGCACAGAAACATAGCCAATCTTACAGAGCAATGGCAGCATTAAGGCAAACACAAGCAGAACCTATGGTGTCATCACATTCCCCTCTCTAGCTGATCAAGATGAAGTTGTGAGTGGAAATATATAAACATATACGTATGTATTTACATCTCTGCTCAGACAGTCTGCATATATGTACATATCATGTATATACACAAATATGTATGTGTACATATATTTTGCATATATGTATGTATATATATCTGTGTGACTGTGTAACTACAACATGGATACCTTCAGCAACTAGACTCAGACACTTAGTCTTCCAAATAGCTACCCCTGAAGCCCAGTCTCCTCTCCACCCCTTGGTCTCTTTCCACTCTGCAATGGGATAGTTTGGGTCGTGGTTACAGTTTCTTTGACTGTAATTGTTCCTGTGTGAATTCTCTGTGATTGGCAGTGAACATCCAAATAGGATGTATTAGGTACATATTACACTTTTTTTTTTTTATTTCAGAAGGCTAAAGAATCTAATCCTCCAGTTTATTAGTAATATCTAAGGTTCATTAAAGCACATTTTAAAGTATAGTTGCTTGGTAGGTTGTAGAGTCTCAATTACATAATTAAATGAAGTGTAAACCTAAAATAACTGAAAAGCATAAATTTCAAAGAGAGTGTTTGAAAACATTAAAATCATTTTAGTGTCATATTTTAGTGCTATTTTTTCAATTTTAAAAGTATATAATAGCAAAGGAAAACAACTACAAATCCAAATCAACAACAATAAACCATGAAGAATTTCATTAACTTCTGTAGGAAAAATATATCAAGATGGTCTTCAGATAAGTGAATATTGACATGCTCAAAGCCTCTCAGGCACTGTTTTTTTGTCAGGAAATACGTTAGTGAAGTTCTGTGAATTTATGTCATTCACCAGTTGTGGCACTGTCTGTATCACTGGAAACTACTAAAAGACACTGCATGTGCCTGGATACACTTTGAAAATCCTTTTTACTCCAACTCTTATGGATTAGTATTAATGTATATTTCGGTGCAGTGACAGAAAATAAAACACCTTTTTATTTCCTTCACAATCTAAAGACTGTGTTTTGTTTTTCTTTCTCCTTGCCATTATCTTTTCAATGAAATGGAAATACCAACCAATAAAATGTAATTTTCTAGACCTATTTGTTTTATCATCTTTTTACTCTTCTTCCATCCTTTATGATAATCTGAGTTGGTTTCTTTTCTTTTTTTTTTTTTAATCCTTCTTCTCTATTTTATTTTTATCCTTTCCTTATAAAAGGAAAAGTTATTATCTTTATTTCTCGTATTTTGGTTTTGGTCAGTTGTAAGTTGCCAGTGCATCAGAAAGCTAAAGTAGTTATTACTTTAACAAGGAAAAAGTTCTGTCTACTTAGACAGATCTGGGAGATTTTCTCAAGAAGCAGCAGTTCATATGTCCTTGATTCGTATGAACTAGAGCTTTTCTGTAAATCCCAAAAGTATTTTTTTCTTGCTATAGATTCTGTAAGCATGCAGACCGTATTTCCAGAAAGGCAAATCATCCAAATACATGTTCAGGGTAAACATGTGTTTGATGGACAATTATGTTAGCTGAGAGAACTTCTTGTAAAAATTGAAAGCAACCAAAATTGCTACCTTCATAAATAGTCTATCTTAGCTACAGACAAGGGCTGTAATACAAAACAACACCAAACTTAAAATGCTAATAAAGCACTCCAGAGTCAAATGTTAAGTTCAATTGTTCTTATATGAATGAACATTTTAAACACATTTTTATTCATACTTACAGTCTAAAGATTGACAGTAGATGTAAAAATTCCTTGTTTAATATACCTATTTAGCTTGTATTTGTAAGACTCTTTTTTTTCCACTGTTATAGTTCAACCATCTGTCCCTGCAGAAGTAGAAAAAGGGAAGAAGAGAAAAAGAGAAAAAGGGGAGAGAAAAAGTGGGAAAGGAGAAAAAGGGAAAAGAAAAAGAAAAAAAATTGAAAAAGGAAAAGGAAAAATAAAATAAATTAAGAGGAGAAAAGACCCCCATGAAATAATGAAAAGTACATGATCTCAGGTCTATATTCCCCGTCAAATGAGCAATTAAGCATCCCTTATTCCTCTGAGATCCTTAATCTGATGTTAACACAGTAAGGTACATGCCATATCTGTCTTAACAGAATGTCTTGATATCATCCTTTAAATACATACAGTACATCTGTGTTTTTGTGTTATTGTTTTTTTTCTTAAATTTTTTCTTTTGTTTGTTTCTTTTGTTTGTTTGTTTAAAGCTGTCATAAATTTTCAGATGCTAACAGCAATCAGAGAATTAAATTAAACATGCACATAATATTTTGTGCTGCTTGTAACAGCAATATCTATTGAGCATCCTTATCAAAACTGATCTTGTAGGATATTGAAGTAGTATGATAATCGATGTAAATCCAAAATCATCTTTATTCAGGTAACTACTATGAACAGAAATCTTTTTTTTTAATTTAGTCTGTAAATGTCAACCTCTCAGGATACTAATTATCATCTAGCTTTGTAATGTCATTTATGCTTCCTGTTGCACAGTGCATGGCAGCATGTTTAACAACCATCCCATTGTTAAGTATTCTAGATTGCAAATGGTTAATGCTAAATTGTGCAATGCTTTTTAATTATGCTATTAAGAACAGTTCCCCTGCAGTGAAATGCTTAAATATCAGTGAAAACAAAGTTAAATCTTCCAGAAAGCATACTGTAAGTGTAAAAAGAATAATGATTCTCTGATTCATTGTCTTCAAGGTGAATATGTTTTTATGCATTCTTAAAATAAATAAATGATTGCAGCTTCAAAATAATTTTCTTTTTCCCTATGGTTCCCTACCATACCCTATTGCTATTAGGTCTCCAAGTATTTCTAATGTGCTGGTAGTTCAGTGAGAGCTAAAGAATGTTTTGTTTTATTTTTCATATTTGGTGTTAGCTTGAGGTGTCAGTCTCTGTCTTCCTTGATTAAGCTGTTGAGTAAATTCTCCTGCTCACACCATACAGTGAATTACAGTATACATTATGCTCTTCCTTATATTAAAGAGAACTACTTATTTGTCTGTCATTCTTATATCTTTAAATTGAAATGGCAGTTTTTTTTGATTCAGTGGAACCAAGATTTTACCCAGTATCTCCTTCTTCTGTGTGAATAAAATTAAGAAATACCCTGACAAAAGGTATTCCTCTTCTTGATTTTGATTCCTATAACTTTTTTTTTTAAGAAAAAAAAAAAAGTAAAAACAGTTTAAATACACTGAAATTATTTTAATTGCATAAAATTTGAAAAATCTTGATTATATTCCTATGGAAAGAGATTTTAAAGTGTTTCAAAATTTTAAATATCAGGAAAAAAATATACTTTTATCTTTAAAAGAACTCAAGCAGAGTAGAAGAAATTAGTGACTCAGGATATATTTACCAATGGCAAATCGTTCTTCATCAATCTGTCTTTCTTATGTGAAGATTAGGTTCACTTCATAACCAGAGCATTGTAGACATCATCATATTTCTTGTCTTAAATAAGGCTTTTGATAATCTCAGGTAGATATTGGAGTGGATTGTGTTAATAGGATTTTAAATTGTCTGGACTACTATATTCTGAATTCATGGTCATTATTTGGTTGAAAGCTAGAACTAACAAGAGTTATACCAGGAGTCAATCCTGGTACTTATGTTATTCAAAGCCTATATCAGTGTTAAGCTGACACTGAGTTAGTAGGTAAAGAAGAAATGTCAGTGTTTCAATCCAGACACTGATCAGTCTGAAGACTGAACCAAAGTAAACCTCATGAAGTTCAGCAAGAAGTATAGTTTTCTTGAATACTGATTACTTCCCTCATCAATATTGATCAATATTGATTAATATTTATGAAGCCATTCCTTGAGTAAAGTTCAGTTTTCCTGTCCTCCCTGAAACGTAGACTGATGCAAATGGGATGTTCAGTAGGTAATGAGTGTCCAGCAGTGTGTTACTGAGATAGTCAAGACTCCAGAGCATACATCCGGAAAGGAGAAGATTTCCTAACCCAGTGAAAAAGAAGATAAGAGCCAATGCAAAGAAAACCACCTAAACTAACTTGATTATGAAGCTAAACTGTTTTGGAAGTGATGAAGTAGAAAGAAGCACTGGACAAACAAATGTGGGTTTTGTGTTCAAAGCTGAATGGTAGCAAATGAAAAAACATTCACTATGGAGTGCAGCAGCACTGGAATGGGTTACCCAGAGATATTGTGGAGACCTCTATCATTCCGAGTCTTCAAGACTCTGGCTAGAAGGTTGGGACTAGAAAGTCTTTGCTAAACAGTCTAGTTTTGGCTGAATTTATATGGAGTTGGTGATCACTGGTAACAGCCCTTCAAGCAAAAAGTTGGACTGGGTGATCTCCTTTCAGTGATCTTTGACATGCTTTTCCTATTTTCAAGTCAAGTATGTTTGTTATCTATTATTTTTTTGTTTGTTTCTGGAAGATTACTGAACTGTACAATATAATAAAGTGTGATGATGTATAAGACATATAATTAATAATAATAAATAAATATGTAAATAAATATCTACACCTATTTCATGGAGTTAATCAGTTGTTTTAGATGAAAAATATGTACAAATCTCCATATGTAGTTGCTGGTGGCAGTACTGATCTTTTGTGTCTCCTTCATGCATCAGTACAGGTTAGGGGATAATCTTCTGGAGAGGAGCTCTGCAGAGACCTGAGTGTCCTGATAGACAGCAGGATGGCCATGAGCCAACAGCATGCCCTTGTGACTAAGAGGGCCAATGGTATCCTGAGGTACCTTAAAAAGAGCATGGCCAGTAGGTCAAGTGACGTGATCCTCCCCCTATAACTCTCCCTTGGTGAGGTCACATTTAGAATACCTTGTCATGTTCTGGGCTCCCCAGTTCAAAAAAGACAGATGTCTCCTGGAAGGAATCCAGCAAAGGGCCAGAAAGTTGATAAAGGGCCAAGAGCATCTTCCCTATGAGGACAGGATAAGCAACTTGGTTTTGTTCATCCTGGGGAAAACACTGAGAGGAGATTTCAGATTAGGCAATGGCCTAAGACTTCGACGTAGGAAGTTTCATGTAAACATGTAGAAGAACTTCTTTATGGTTAAGAGTGACAGAGCACTGTAACAGGTTTCCCTGAGAGGTTGTGGTGTCTCCTGCTGTGGAGATATTTAAGACCAATCTGGATACCTATCTGTGAGACCTATTGTACGGAACCTGCTTTGGCAGGGGGGTTAGACTAGATGATCTTTTGAGGTCCCTTCCAACACCTGCAATTCTGTGATTCTGTGAATATGTTTTACTAAATGTCCATTTTACTTTTCACAACTAGAAGTTTTGCATTCAGGGAACACTAATCATCTAAGTTCCCTATGAGTAGTGGAGTGATTCAGGCGACATTTCAGTACATTCACATCAAGATGTCTGTTTCATTCTCAAAGCCATTTTTTTTAACTCTAGAGGCACATTAAGATGATTCGAGACTTAAGAGCTTGGAGCATGTTCATAAATGCATGACGTTTGCTGCATTGGACAGAGATCAGAACTTCAGATAGAATACGACATCTGAATAAACCAATTCAATTCTTTTTAAATCATGTATTGCTAATCTAGAGCTGAATAAAGTATGAAGTAATACATCTGGCAGGCATCCTGTAGGATTTGAATGTTGATAAACAATACACTTCAACCAGGTTGTTTTTAGTTTCTAAAGGCTGATGGCTTATTTATTGAAATATGGATTCAGAAAAACAGAATATTTTATAAGAATCTCATTACTGTCAGAGAACAGTAGGGCTAATTAGTTGTGTCTAAGGAAAAAAATAAAATAGAAAGAAAACTAGTAGTAGTTTTCGGATTAAGTAGAATTTCCTAATATTTAGTAGCATTATAACACATAAATAGTTTTGATTACTTGGTTGGTTGGGTTGAGTTGGTTTTAGAAATTGTGATGTCAGTTCTTCACAAGCAGTATGGACAGTGGAGTGCCAGTTTTGATCTTAACTGGCAAAAAGTTATACACTGTGAGAAACTAAGAATTTACATGAACCTTTTATGCTCTAAGATCATGGTTTTTTCTTCATAAGTAGAATAGTTTACATTTGTTAAATGTTAAATTTCAGGAGAATAGTCTTGCTGCTAGTAAATATACTGTCATGTCACTAACATTGTATTGCAGATAGTTCATTTCTGTTTTAACAGTTCAAAGTTTCAGTGATCTGTAGTGTTTAAAGTCTCTAAAGATTAATAGAAAACGTGACTTATTTTTCCTTTATTTCTTAATAAAATGCTCAGATAATAAACAATCTATTACTTCCATTACCAAAAGTTAACCAGCTTGGAAATAGTATCTTGATTCTGAATAACAGACTATCAAAACTACAAAGAGACAAATAAAGAGACTTCATAAGAATTAGTAATAGAATGTTTAAGCCTTTTTTTTTTTTTTTTCCCCTCTGGTTTATTAGAATATAAACAATGTACCATAGCTGCAGTACTCCCTTGCTGCTAAGTGAGCTATTGATATTCTCAACTGCATTGGGCAAAATATAATCAGCCAGTCAAGAGTGGTGATCCTTCCACTCATTTTTGACATTGGTCAGGCTGCTCCTGGAGTATTGCATCCGGTTCTGCTCCCACCCCAGTACAAGAGAGACATGGAGAGACTTTATAAGAGTCCAGTGTTAGGCCATCAAGATGATGAATACATTGGAGCACCTCTACATTGAGGAGAAGCTGAGAGAGCTGTGACTGTTCAGACAGTAGAGGAGACAACTTGGGTGGGAACTTATCAGTGTCGATGAATACCAATAGGGAAGATGCAAAGAAGATGAACCCGGACTCTTCTCAGTGCTTCTTTATTGTCCAGATGACAGAGCACTGAAAAGGTTACTCAGAGAAGTTGTAGAATTGTAAATTCCTTGGTGATCTTCAAAAGCCACTTGGTCATGTTCCTGGGCAACCTGTTCTTGGTGACCCTGTTTAAGAAAGAAGGTTGGACAAGATGAGTTCCAGAGGCTTAACTCCAGCCTTAATCGTTCTGTGATTTTGCAGTAAAAGAAAGAGATTACATATACATTCAAAGATATACTGATATATATAATCACATAAATCATCTAAGGTTTAAAAAGTTGTATCAGAGAAAAAATGCCAATGCTTCAGAAAAACAACCTGGTTCAATACAAAGACTAAACAGAGATATGATGTAAATGAAGTGATTGGAATTACTTACCTCTTTGCTCTGTAGTAGGTAAGATTTATCTAATACTTTCCAAAAGAAAAAAAAAACAACCAAACACAAAAAGTGTACTTATAAAGGAAATTCTCTGAACTAATTGCTTCTAAGAAAAAAAAAAAAAAGTTATGTTTCTTAAAAGTTGATAAAGAGCCAGGAAGACAGAATATGAGGTCATTTTTTTAAATAGTCAGTCTTTTGCAAAAGTTAGTCTAGGTATTTTGTTCTTCTAGGGACCAGGACAGAGTCACAAAAGGTTGGTCATAATCCAAGTTTCAATGAATCATTACTATAGTGAGATTTGGATGTATTTTCTATTAGCAGGGAATATACTATATGTACTTTGCATATAAGCTGACCTAAGTGTGTGAGTGTTGGGAAGATAAAATGTTTTTCTAATTTCTGTGACTTAATAGGAATTAATTTAATAATTCAGGGATGACTTTGAGGAGAGATAAGGCATGATTTTTTCTACATTTTGTGTTCTTCAATAGTGCTGTTAATACTCTGTCTAGAAATAAAGTTAATGCTTTTATGAATATACTTTCATATGCTGAAATTAGAGAAGTGACTGCAGAAGATTCTCCCCAGTATCCAGTATTCTAGGCAGAATGATCTCACTGAGTTTTATCACATCCTCAGTGTTTGCAGCCTAAACACATTTTCTCAATAATTTACTTGAACAATATTTTATATAAACTGTATAGCATTGTACCAGAACATGTGTTTTTTAACCCTATCACAATGTTAAAGATGGGTTTATCACAGAACTATAGGACGAAGAATTAGTCTGCTTTACAGAAACCACAGAAAATAATAAAAAATCACATGCATATTTCAACTTCACTGCAACTTGACAAAAGAAATTATGGATAGCTGAGATATTTTGGAGAGAGGTTCTTCTTTGATTTTAATTTAATCTTTCTCAGCTTTTCTTCTACTTTCTGGTATTGATGAATATCTTCTCTGTTTTCCTTCTTAGATTTTTCTGTTTCGAAGCCTTCATCCTTACCTGACAAGAAACAGAAGTGTTCATATTTCCTAAATATGTTCCAAATGATATGTAGATTCTGTCAGAGTCAGTAATATAATGTAAAAGTAAGTAATGAACTCATTTGAACAAGGTTGTACTTAGAGTAATTATTTTGGTTCCTACGAAATTACAGAATCACAGAAAAAAATCATGCATGAAAGGAAAAAAAAAATACACCTGAGGATGAATTTGACAGAGAGGGAAAAAAAATAAAATAAAAAGGAATACTTGGAATACTTTTTTCATATTTTAGTGTGGAGTAATGTTGTCATTTTTTTTTCTACTTCTTAAACTGAAATTGTAATCAAAAAAAGTATACTTAAGCCATATATTCAAGCCTAAATACTTAAAATGCGTACCTCCATAAAATAAAATACATGCTGTGACTATTTAAATATCATATTATTTTGTTATATCTTGTAACTAAAGCAACATTATATGTAAGAAATCTAAATAGCATTTCTAGATATTTATACAGCTTTGTTTATGTATTTATAATATATTACTATACATTTTCTTAGAATCCTCTCTGATTCTTGTTATACTTTGTCAAGTTTGATGCCTTGATATCTGAATGTCATTTCTGTCTAGCCAGACTCATCAATTTTTTATTTTAAATATGATCTTATTAGATTCTTATTAATTTTTTTTTATCCTTAGCAAATATTTGACAGAATCTGTTCTTAACTTGTAGTATTCAGTAAGTTTTTCTTATTTATCCTCATCTTCTCTTTCTCATGTAAGTTTTCTTCATTACTTCCTCCCAAATCATGAGCAAATTTAGCATGTATGCTGAAGTTGGACTTTTTTATAAAATAATGTTACCATAGCAGCAAAAAGTACTTTTAGTTTGTCAGCTGCAGTGAAAATAAAAGATGAGTTAGACAGGATTCTTACTAACTACAGAGAGGATAATCAGACAAAATCAATGTGCACCAATAATGAAAGAAATACTAAACAAGAGACAAATGTTGGTGAATAATCATTCTATTACTTCCTGGAAAACTAAAGGCTGCATAAAATAATGTTGAAGATGCTGCAGATAATACAGATAAATGTTCTTATATTTAATATCTGATATTTCAAAGAAAAAATGAGTAATATATCTGCAAATGTATATAGACATAAATATTAATATGCATGTTATATAATTTGTATAAGGGATTAGGTTTTTCTAACTGGAGCAATTCAGGAGCAATTCAGGAGCATCAAATTTGCTATGTACCAATTTGCCTATCAAGTCATTGAAAGGTTTTTCTTGTGTGCTTAATAACAAGTTAATGAAGCTGAGTGTCATTTTTTAAACAGAAGTATGATAAATAAATGTATGTTATTTGTATGTACACACATAAGTGTTTTCCACATAAAGCACAGAAACAGAATATTATATGTGTTGGGTTTTTTCCTTCATAATTTAGAAATATTTATTCAAAGTTGATGTAATTCTGCACCTTTGTTATGTAGTTCTTTGTAGATGGATTAGGTAATTATCCTCTTCAGGATTTTTAGCATAAAAATGACTATTTGGGTCATCTTTGCTTGCTTTCCAGATACCATGTCTTTTAATTTGGAATTTTCATTTTGCTGTTGTTTTTTTTATTGCTGTTTTTTGTCTCCTTCGCTTTTTGTCTTTTTTTTTATATTTCTTTTCATAGTAGACAGCAAAGTTCCACACATCTGCTCTTTCTCATTCCTCCTCAGCAGGATGCAGGTTGAAGGAATGGGAGAGTAGAAGAAAATGATTTGTATGAAAAAGACATGATGATTTGAGATATGAGTGGTTTAACAAATAAAGAGATATATGAGATATTCTCCAGTCTGCACTGATGTGGCCTCTACTTGAATACTGGTTGAATTCTTGGTACCACAACATAAGATCAGCATAAAACTAAAGGAGGGCTACAATGACTGTGAAAATTCTAGAAGGAAAGATGTATGAGGAGAGAAACTGAAGTCACTTTATTCAACCTAAATAAGACTGAAGAGCAACCACACTTTTTTCATGAGGGGTAGTAGATAGACTGATCTGATATCAGCTCTCTTGTGACAGTGACAGGACCCAAGGGGAAGTCATTAAGCTGTATCAGAGATTGGATATTAGGAAAACGGTCTTCACTGAAAGTATGGTTGGGCACTGTAACAAGCTCCTCGGAGAGGTTGTCACAGCCTCAAGCGTGCCTGAGTTCAGGAAGCATTTGGACAACACTCTCAGACATGCGGTTTCATTTTTCACTGATTCACAGAATTGTAAGGGTTGGAAGGGACCTCTAGAGGTCATCTAGTCCAATCCCCCTGTCAAAGCAGGCTCCCTAGACCAGGGGAAGACTTAGACCCCTGAGGAACATCTCTAAGTACAGGCCTCCAACTGGACTCTGTGCCACCAATCACAACCCTCTGAGCCAGTCAGCCAGTTCTCAACCCACCTTACTGTCTACTCAGTTATTCCACACTTCCTCAACTTTGTTATAAGGATGCTATAGGAGAGAGTGTCAAATGCCTTGCTGAAGTCAAGGTAGACTACATCCACTGCTCTCCCCCCATCCACACAGCCAGTAATGACATCATAGAAGGCTACAATATTGGTCAAGCACAAACTCCCCTTGGTAAATTACAGCAATCTAACCATCTCCTTATAGATTTCTGATTTTAAATCCCTTTTGTGAACACCAGGTAACTATATGAAATATACAATAAATCTCATGGAATATCATTTTATATCCTTTTTATCAAACTGATCTATAATGTTTCTGTTGAAATTGAATTCATTGAAAAAATTCTATTCAGTGTTGGTTTTGTTTCATTTAGCATTCATATATCTCAGTGTTTGGAATTATAATAAATGAAAGAAGTATAACATAATTCAGTTATGACAAGGAATAATGTGGTAAATTGATTTAAATAAGCAGGATATTGATGTCATGCTGTTCTTGTGTTACTTAATATCAACTCAGTCACATGTAAATGCAACATACACAGCTCTGACATGTTTGACATATTTTCTGTGTTGCTCTTATAAGTTAGTAGTTACAATTATGTATTAGCTCTGTGTTTATACATTTTTGAAAATTATTTCTTGACAAGTTAAGCACCAGTTCCATTTTACAGTGTGTTATGTTACTTCATGTGGAAATCTAAAATCTTTCAGGTGCTAAAGCATTGTATAACAGTTTAATATGTCTCTATGTCTGGTTTTGTAAGTAATGACTTTTTTTTTTAACTGTGTGTTTCAACATGGAAAAAAAAGGAATATCAAGTTTGCCCTAAAGAAGAATAACTCTCCAGTAAAAGAGAACATTTCCCCATCTGCAACTCTTAGCAAAATATAATCACCTTGAGAAGTTACTTGCACATAACTGACTCTCAAAATTTTGTTTTAAAATATGAACTAAATCTGAAGAAGATAACATTATTTTATTAATAAATCTCATTTTTAATAAAACTGATAGACTTCTAATGTTATAGAGTCTAAACTTCTTTAATGACAGAATATTAAGAAACACACAAACACAAATTAAAAAAATGAAGGTTGTTGTATTGAAAAAGTGCCAAGGTTTTGTTAGAGAAACATATAGAGTGTATATAGGTGCATAAATATGGTATTCCATTGGAAAAAGCTGTCCAGAAAGCTCTATTCAAATACTTTACTGTGTGCTTCTTGTGAAATTGAGCACCTCTATCTAATGCATTGCACTACACAAACCAGACAAGAACAATAAAAAATTCAAGGTTTTTGTTTGTTTTGCTTCTAACTTTAATGTATCGTGTCATATATTTTCTGCCTGAATGCATAGAATTGGGAAACATATTCATATTCTCAAGACAAGGAAATCCTTTAAAGATTTCAGTGCCAAATTCTAGTTAATTAATTTTTTCACATGTACAAATTATTGTTAATATTATTATTATTCATTTTCTTTCACTTGAGGATTGAAACTTGGCAAAAGTTCTCTTCAGAATCCTGTATTCAGAGATAAGTTACTGCTCATTAATTTTATATGCAGCTTTTTTGGGACAAGCACCATCTTCCTGCATCTAGCTTACTAAATAACCCAGAACGAAGTCCTATTAATTCATTCCCATTACTGAACAAAAGCATCACCTTCAAGCTGCTGCATAAAATATGTGGATTATTTTATTTCATGACATTGTTAAAAAATGATAATGACTAATGTAACAACATATCAAAGACTCTTAAAAAGTCATATTTTCAGTTATGCTGTTCATTTACATTAACACAAATGTCATTTAGTCATTTTCAATTCACATAGACAGTGTCATTTTAAATTATATTTTCACTTTTACTGAGATATGATGGATATTAGATCAAATATTTTCTGATAATGTGTCAACGGTTTACGGGCAGGTTCGGCCCGGTTCCGTGACGATTGGTGCGGGGGACACACGGACCCACGCCCCAGGAAAGGGGAAGGGGGAAAGGGAAAAGGGAAAAAGGGAGATGGGCCTAGAAACAAAACAGCGGCAACGATCTGAGGAGGAAAACTAATTTACTAAATAGATATCAGAAAGCAAAATAGCACAATAAAATACAATATAATTGGAATTAAAGCTAATAAATCAAATAAAATGAGCAAGAGAGAGTGTCCGATAAACCGAAGGCCTTACGCTAACGCTGAAGGCGAGACGGCAGCGAGCACCCACTGCTGAGTCCATCCCAAAGGAAAGAGAGTGTCCCGTGACCGCAGACAGTTTTTATCTTCCCCTCTGAGTGTAAATACGTAAGAACGCAAAGCATCGCAAAGTCCTCTGGGGAATGTAGTTCTTCTTCTCTTCTGATACAGGTATACCTGGAACTATCAATGATCCATGGAGTTGAAGCATTAACTCTTTAACTCTAAATGCACTACATGATGTTATGATGTGGAATACCAGTACCAAAAATCATAAAACCATGACATAAATATTTACTGGTATAAAAAAAATTAAAAATTCATTTTGTCAAAAAATATTTCAAAATAATTCTAACAAATATATTTTTCATAAACTTTCTTCACTGAAATAATTTTCACTGAAGTCCTGTAATTCTATATTCATCATTTCATTTATAAGGGGTCCCCTAAAATATTTAAGATCAATATACCATCAGTCCTATTATTACCTAAGCATTAACATTTTCAAATACTGCAATGTTAGCTGTTTTCTGACTATGTAGGATTTTTTACCACCTTATGACTTACTGAAAATCACTAAGAAGGATTCAGCTAATTTGTCTGAAACTTTAAAATGTGAATTATCTTATTGGTAACAATGGAGTGAGAATGTTATGGGTTTTTTTAGTTTCCCACAGAGAAAATGAGTGGGTCCATTGCTTTTCTAGGTAAATTGTCTACAATTAATTAGTCTTAAAAAAAGTCACCCAGATGGTTTACTATTGACTTTGAATAATGCAATTCAGTCTTCATATAGCAAGATTTTGATGTGAAACAGTTTACTTCTTTAGTGCTATATAGAGGTTATTGTTTGTTTAATGTCAACATTTTANACCAGGTAACTATATGAAATATACAATAAATCTCATGGAATATCATTTTATATCCTTTTTATCAAACTGATCTATAATGTTTCTGTTGAAATTGAATTCATTGAAAAAATTCTATTCAGTGTTGGTTTTGTTTCATTTAGCATTCATATATCTCAGTGTTTGGAATTATAATAAATGAAAGAAGTATAACATAATTCAGTTATGACAAGGAATAATGTGGTAAATTGATTTAAATAAGCAGGATATTGATGTCATGCTGTTCTTGTGTTACTTAATATCAACTCAGTCACATGTAAATGCAACATACACAGCTCTGACATGTTTGACATATTTTCTGTGTTGCTCTTATAAGTTAGTAGTTACAATTATGTATTAGCTCTGTGTTTATACATTTTTGAAAATTATTTCTTGACAAGTTAAGCACCAGTTCCATTTTACAGTGGGTTATGTTACTTCATGTGGAAATCTAAAATCTTTCAGGTGCTAAACCATTTTATACCAGTTTAATATGTCTCTATGTCTGGTTTTGTAAGTAATGACTTTTTTTTTTAACTGTGTGTTTCAACATGGAAAAAAAAGGAATATCAAGTTTGCCCTAAAGAAGAATAACTCTCCAGTAAAAGAGAACATTTCCCCATCTGCAACTCTTAGCAAAATATAATCACCTTGAGAAGTTACTTGCACATAACTGACTCTCAAAATTTTGTTTTAAAATATGAACTAAATCTGAAGAAGATAACATTATTTTATTAATAAATCTCATTTTTAATAAAACTGATAGACTTCTAATGTTATAGAGTCTAAACTTCTTTAATGACAGAATATTAAGAAACACACAAACACAAATTAAAAAAATGAAGGTTGTTGTATTGAAAAAGTGCCAAGGTTTTGTTAGAGAAACATATAGAGTGTATATAGGTGCATAAATATGGTATTCCATTGGAAAAAGCTGTCCAGAAAGCTCTATTCAAATACTTTACTGTGTGCTTCTTGTGAAATTGAGCACCTCTATCTAATGCATTGCACTACACAAACCAGACAAGAACAATAAAAAATTCAAGGTTTTTGTTTGTTTTGCTTCTAACTTTAATGTATCGTGTCATATATTTTCTGCCTGAATGCATAGAATTGGGAAACATATTCATATTCTCAAGACAAGGAAATCCTTTAAAGATTTCATTGCCAAATTCTAGTTAATTAATTTTTTCACATGTACAAATTATTGTTAATATTATTATTATTCATTTTCTTTCACTTGAGGATTGAAACTTGGCAAAAGTTCTCTTCAGAATCCTGTATTCAGAGATAAGTTACTGCTCATTAATTTTATATGCAGCTTTTTTGGGACAAGCACCATCTTCCTGCATCTAGCTTACTAAATAACCCAGAACGAAGTCCTATTAATTCATTCCCATTACTGAACAAAAGCATCACCTTCAAGCTGCTGCATAAAATATGTGGATTATTTTATTTCATGACATTGTTAAAAAATGATAATGACTAATGTAACAACATATCAAAGACTCTTAAAAAGTCATATTTTCAGTTATGCTGTTCATTTACATTAACACAAATGTCATTTAGTCAGTTTCAATTCACATAGACAGTGTCATTTTAAATTATATTTTCACTTTTACTGAGATATGATGGATATTAGATCAAATATTTTCTGATAATGTGTCAACGGTTTACGGGCAGGTTCGGCCCGGTTCCGTGACGATTGGTGCGGGGGAC
>VXAB01012686.1:98140-113795 GCA_013399175.1 Odontophorus gujanensis | reverse complement strand
CCCCGCCCCGGCGCTACTTTTGGGGTGCGGGAGGGGGATTTTTCTCGCTTCGCCCTGGGATTTTCAAACCTTAGAAATTCACTTTTGACAAGCGAACGGCTAAAGCAGATTAACCTTTCTGCTAATCTTCTGTAATGGCTTTGGAATCTCCTTAAGCAATAAGAAAATGATAAGAACCCGTTTCTTTTCTTTTTATCTATATCTATATTGTCCTCCCTTGTCTGCTTTTTTTTCCGCCTTGTTTTATTTTCTCTTCCTTTTCTAACACGAAATGGCCCAGCGATCCTATCGCCCGCAGCCGCCGTAAACACAACATCGGTAATCCCTTCCTTTATTCCTCTCCGGTAACAGGGTGCAGAGAGGTGTCTGCAGATGGGGATTGATTACAGCAGCTATCAAAAGTCTCTTTTGTAAGATCTGGATCCTAAATCCCATAATTCTTTGATAAAAGAAGCATTACCGGTCCATTTTCTGAAGTGAAAGGTATGGGAGAAATGGAAAAAAAAAAAAGCAATCAGCAGAGGCACTAATAGGGCGTGTGTGTGGTGGGAGCAGGGATGGGCAGGGAGCAGGGAACGGCCCTTTGTGAAGGATGGGGAATGGGGATTGATCTGCTCCGGCTGGATGATCAGTACAGAATGGGCTGGATGTGGGGAGCGGGTCCTGGCCCCACGCTGTGCCAATGCCAGGACTGGGAGCTGGGGGTGGGCAGCAGCAGGCTACAGGGGGCTTTTCCTTACAGCAAGTGTTGAAATGGTTATAATCGATGTTACGAACTCAGTAGCCAAAAGAGAAGCAAAATAGAGTGGTGCCAGTGACACATGAGAGCTGTGAAACTCCNTCCTTACAGCAAGTGTTGAAATGGTTATAATCGATGTTACGAACTCAGTAGCCAAAAGAGAAGCAAAATAGAGGGGTGGAAGAAAAAATACTGCAGTTTGATGTGCAGGAGTTTCACAGCTCTCATGTGTCACTGGCACCACTCCTCCTGTCAACACGTACCACACATTCCCCAGGTGGGTTCCTGGCACCTCACTGCCAACCTTGGCTTGCCCAGCTCTGAGAGCAAGAGAATTTGGGTTCAAGCAACCTGAGCTCAGCCCTCCCCCGCAAGTCTGTGTCCCCAGGCTGCTCATCTCACCAGGCTCAGTGTGAGCACCCATCCCTCCCCATGGCGACTCCCAGTGTTCACCCCTCGATACCCCTTCCCTTCCAAACTGTGAGCAGGGCACATCCAAGCTGTCTCCCCAGGGGCAGCTGTGTGGGCAGTGTTTGCATGCCACCGAGATGTGCCACTGAACTGTGCCACCAAGCATGGCCACTGCAGTGCTGTGAGAGGCCATAATCTAATTTATTAAGGCATTTGAATGCTTACCAAGAACGTGCTAGATGTAAAGCATCTGTATTACTGTTCTGATTATGGCAGTGGAGGTGAGGGAAGGGAGGAAGAGGGAAAATACAACTTCTCTGCTTTCAGCAGAAAATAAATCAACTTTTGCAGAGAGTTCTGGTGCAGCCAAAGGCTGTGCTCTCATTAAAAATGAGTTTTTATTAAGCTGAGCTCTCTTCTCCCTCATATTGTATGATATGACAGCTCTCTTTTGATGGGAAAGCTTTCATTTGGCCAGAGAAAGGGATAATTTGCTTCTTGTAAGGAGTTAATCCTCCAGTCCATTTCTGTGCTGGGGATGGCTGTCCTCCCCCTGCCCTGCACTGGAGGCTCTGGCACAATGGAGATCATAACCACCTCAAATCTACACCTGAGATGGAGAAATCAGATTTCGTTCTTGAGTCATTTTTGTGGGATTAGCTAAATCTTAGATGCACACTAACCCTTCACAAAGCCGCCAAGATTAGTTAGAATTTATTTTATTCACAAGGAGGTTTATGGTTCTCTTTCCAAAGGGATTATATATCTCCCTCTATATATAGGGTGGCTCCAGGCAGAAAGCAGCCAGGTTAGAGGGAGAAAAAGCGGGTATAAAATAAAAACTCTGCTGCCAGAATGACCATCACTTGAAACTCGGGGACAAAGCATGGATTCCGGGCAGCATCACTGCTCTGCTTTCAGAGCCCCGTAATGCTCCAAAACCCTGCAGAGAGCAGACCCCGCTCAGTGTGAGCTTCCACCACCACTGCCCCAGCCGAGAATGTCTGCAGAGCCTGCACCGGATGCCAGCTCAGGCAGGAGAGCTGCGCAGTGCTCATTCAGCATCGAGAACATCCTCGCCAGCCCAGCGGAGAGGAACCCTCAGGTCCTGGTCCCACTCTGCCTCCAGGGCATCCTGGACTGTGTGCCCAAGGGGCTGTGCGAGCTGGAGGGCATCACCCTGCAAGAGGAGGAAGAGGAGGAGGAGGAAGAGCTGGAAGGTGTGGCTTGTAGCTGCTGCTGCTGCTCCCACACGGGCACACGGCCCCTGCAGGACCCCTCGGGTTGGCTGGGTAAGTGATGGGGACTCTGCACGGTGCAGTTTGTGTACTGGGTGACAGTGCAGTGCCCGACCTGCCACAGCGCTGGGGTGCCTTTCTCTGGCCCCAGCTCTGGAGAAGGAGTTGCTGAGTCTGCTGTTAGCAGGGTTTCTGAGAGCTGGCACCTTCACCAGGCTTTAAATCAGCAGGTGCTCTTTGCTACCAAGCACTGCTGGTTTATGGTAAAGCACAGAGAGGCACTTCAGGGTNGTACTCTGGCCAAGTGTGTCACAACATATGGGCTCCGTGGTCGTGTGGATAGTGCTCCTTGGCACCACAACCTCACTTGTCCTTTCAGGGAAAGGTTGTTTTTTTTTTTGCTACATCTAGCAAAATGGATGCATTTAGCAACAACAACAACAACAAAAATATAAAACCTTGATTTGTGGTTCAAAAGCATCCTGAAAGTTCAGAAATACTCTGTGTTACAATGGAAAAACAACTCCTAGCCATGCTATACTTTTCCAAGTCATTTTCTGGAGCTTGTCCACAGCATCACTGGTAAGTGAACAAGCAAAACAACACTACTGCTCCCCACCTGTATGCTTCTTCCCCAGTGACTCTCTGAGCCCTTCTGCTGCTTGCACGGTGATCATGCACCTTCCAACCATGCCAGCTGCACATCTGCACAACCAATGCAGATGCAGGCAGTGCTTGATGCTGCTGTACTTCACCCCTTCATCCCTGCAGTGTTGACTGTCTCTCTCCTCACAGACAACAGGTTCCCCTGGCACATGAGACTGCTCCATTCGGCAGTCAGAGGCTGCAGAAGCCCCCAGGGCAGCCCCAGTGAGCTGCAGGCCTTCCAGCACATCCAGCGCCGGACACGCCGCCATCGTACCATCTTCACCGAGGACCAGCTGCAGGCCCTGGAAACACTTTTCCACCAAAACCAATACCCAGACGTCATCACCAGAGAACACCTGGCCAACCGCATCCACCTGAAGGAGGAGAGGGTGGAGGTGAGGTCCTGGAGGAGCTTTTTCCCCTCTGCTCACTGTAACTCCAGGAGAATACAAGCCGAGGCATGGTACTGTCTTTTTGGGGAGATGCAGACCCAGAGACCTGTAGTAAAAACCACTCTTGGTATTCTGGGTATTTCATAAAATGAAGTTTAGGTTTGGGGAGTAGTGGAAGAGCGTAAAATTGCTTGTCTGGGTTGGTTTATTCTGGCATCCGGACCCATAAAACTCACCCAGAGTCACCTGTATAAGTTAAGCACACAGATATGCCTAATCCTGCACCTGGGCATATATCCCTTAGAGTGGGGGAAATTTTGTATGGGGAAAGGTATTGCAGTACGCTATGCAGCTTGGAGAAAGAGCTCGGAGGGGACCTGATTGTGACCGCATAGTTCTTAAAGGGAAGAGCTTATAAACAAGAGGAAAATCAGACCTGAAGGTGTACAAGGCCAGGCTGGATGGGGCCTTGGGCAACCAGATTTAGTAGGTGGCAACCTTGCCTGCTGCTGACCTTTGATGTCCCACCCAGCCCAAGCCATTTTATGATTCTGTGGTATCCTAGTGCCACGCTGCACAGGCTGAGGGTGCGCTGCCTAACCGACGTAACGCAGACGTTCTTCTCCCATTTTGCACTCGCCAGGTCTGGTTTAAGAACCGTCGAGCCAAGTGGCGGCATCAGAAGAGGGCATCTTCCTCGGCACTGGTCCTCCAGGGCAGCGCAGAGCCGCCGCAGGACAGCTGCTAAGGGCCGTGCGGGAGGGGAGCGGGATGGGTGTACGCGGGCACGGCTCCTCCGAAACCCAACTTCTGCAGATGCTGAAGCGGGGACAGCGCCTGTGCTGTGCGTGTGGCCCACGGCCCCGCTACGACTCCGCTCCCCCGGCGCCGCCGCACCAACGCGCCGCGCACGGCCCGCTCCTCCCAGCCGCAAGGGGGCGCGCTGACCGCCGTACCCTGCGCCTCTCCCGGAAGCGGCGCTCCGTCTCCCCGCGTCGCGTGTGTGTGACGGTGGGTGGGGGTGGTGCGGGCGTCATGGCGGCTGTTCCTGCGCCTTCACCCGGAGCGTTGGTGCCCGTCGCTGCCGAGGCCGGCGCCGTGGTCAAGAGCAGGGAGACCGCCCGGCCGGACGCGAAGCGTCCGAAGAAGATCCTGGATGAGGATGCCTACATCGAGGTGGGCGGCGGGCTCGGGACGCCCCGCTGTCTGTCCCCGCGGCCCGGCCTGTCCCAGGGCGCGCAGAGGGGCCCTGACGCGTCCGTGCGATTTTCTGTTTGCAGAGCTTAGAGAATATTATTCAGCGCGACTTCTTTCCCGACGTGGAGAAGTTACGGGCGCAGAAGGAGTATCTGGAAGCTGAGGAAAATGGTGACTTGGAGAAAATGAGGCAAATCGCTATTAAATTTGGTTCCTCCTTGGGCAGATCATCGCGGGACACACCTGTGCCGTGTAAGAACCGTCTCACCGTGGATGTTTTAATGTTTAAGCTGATATTGTAGATTATTTCTTAAAAAAAAAAAAACAAAAAAAAAACCTCACACATTATACACTGTCTATTTTTTTATGCTGTGGGCTATGCAAGAGAGAGAAATGGTCTTCAGCTTTTTATTTATTTATTTTTAAGGTAAAAGACTTTCTATGTAATGTTGTTTACTCTTATAATGCCATTCCAACAGATTTACATTGCATGGGAGTTAGCATGGCAGACTAAGCAGTAGTCAGTATGTGATGACTGATGCCGTATTTCTCTTTGATAGTGTCCAGTAATTCCTTCTGGAGAGAAAAAAGTGTAGTAACTGTGCCTCAGACATTTTGTCAGGCTCCTATTTTCTGGTGAAAATCACATGCTCTACCTTGCAGTATTGTACTGTCAGAAATGTTAGACTGTTTTCTAAATCATCATTATAGCTTTTAGGATGGAAGGCGTGGAAAGTTCGTGACAGTCCAAAGTTCATGCAGCAAGCATCAGATGCTCAGTTTTGTGTTTGCTTTCACTTCAAGTTTAAGTATTTTTTATGCTGAAGGCCAGTGCCTAGCTGAGCTCTTGCTGGGCAATTTAGCTAAGCAGCTTTCTCATGGCAAGAGAACACTTGTCACACTGTGAATTCCATTCTTGTCCTCCTGTGGGTGCCACCACTGAGCTGTGTTAAGGTTGTTAAGCTCACATTGCTGCAGCAAATATGTACAGCTGTGACTCTCCTAGGAATTTTTCTTATCGTGAAAATGTCCTAGATGAAGGCAAAATCTTGTTCATTGATGGGAACCATATTGAAAAGTATGTTTTGTAGTCTTCATAGCTTTTTAATGAAATTGTTTTCATGATTTGTCTTCTGTGATTCATGTTTGGTACATGAGCTATATTGTGGTGCAGAATGTCGTGGGAAGTGTTCAGTTCTGTGCTCTGGTAACCACGCAAACCTTTTTCCTTTTGTCACAGATGTTACTCCAGCCACGTTTGAAACCCCAGAAGTGCATCCAGGTGCTCTTCCTCTTGGAAATAAATCCAGAGCTGGCACCCGAGCTGCGGAGGAAGGTAGGAGAGTAATGTTTCTGTCACTAAATTCCTCAGCAGCACAGAAATATGCTTGTGAGCTCTGTCTCCTGGGAAGGTGAAGGTTTGGGGTATTTAGCCAATGTTCAAGCAGTTTCCTTTAGCCTTCTAGGAAGTGAAAATGATCAATCTGAGTTTGTCTGAATTCTCAATTATGGATCTCTTTAAGGCAGTATAAGTTCTCAATGCACTGAATTTCTTTGAAGGCAGATTTTTCCGGTGACATCTGAAATTAGGGTTGGTAAGCAAAGGTGGCAGAGGCAGAGATACTCATATGGCTTGCTAAAAATGTCTGCTAGCATCTTGGCACTTGTGCGTTTTCGCTTTAACACAAATAGCTGTAAATGCTGAGAAAGCTTTTCTGAGAAAGTTGATTATGTTTTCTAAAACGTTGTACCATTCTGCATGTATACACTTCCCCCCCCCTCCACTAAGTTTAATTATTAATTGGTCAGTAGAGGGCTAGCTCACAGAAGGGACTAAGACTTGTGTATAGGTCTCTTACAGAAAGGGAGGTATTAATCTTTATCAAACTTCTTTCATTCTCTTGTTAGGAGAAGCAGAAAAAGATGATAAAGATGCTCTTCCCAATCTGGACAGCTTTTTAGCAAAACACACGAGTGAAGATAATGCTTCGTTTGAGCAGATCATGGAAGTGGCCAAAGAGAAGGAAAAAGTCAAGCATGCTTGGCTGTACAGTGCAGAAGAGGAGTATGCCCAGGTAGGGAAATGGCTCAAGTCCCTCTCTGCTGCTCCAAAATGACACCATCTGTTTTCAGACTCTGCCAAATGTTTCCTTATCTGTATTCTTATGGAAAAGTTTGGAAATTCTAATTCATGGTATTGAAAAAGCTTCTGCTCTTTCCTTGCTGCTTGTGTCAACTAATACTTTTTCTGTAAGACTAGGGTGGTACAAGGATTCTTTCAGGGTTACCCACTTTAGTCTTGTAGATTGCCTTTCTATGAGATATCCTGCTATTCCATTTTTTTGTTGATGAAGTATTCATTTTAATTTTGATTAGTAGATGGAGAAAAGCAAGAAATGTTTGAATCATCGTAAGTGTTGTCACAAGGTGCAACAAGTCATATACATAATCTCTGAGAAATTAAGTCTATAGTGCTCACTTGGTTTTGTACAACAACTCATACAGAGTTTTACAGACTCACCTGTGAGGACAGGATGTGTTCTCAAGTGCCAATTGCCAGAGAGAAGGAGCTCCTACTTTGCAAGTGCTAAGGACATTAGGACTTGTAGCTGAGCTGGTGATTCAGCTCTTCCAAGTGGTGTATGCCTGATGAAAAGATTGCAGGAGTACATTTCAGACCTGAGTTGTTCTTTTTTTTTTTTTCCTTTCGTCCTTTTAGAGACGAAATGAAAACCTGGCACTTCCTTCAGCAGAACAGCAAGCCCTGGAGAATGTGAAGGCTGGGCTGGAGACCTGGGAGTACACAGCTAGAAACACCCTCATGTATTATCCAACAGGTGAGGCATGCAAGTCTCTCAGGTGAGGGATCAGTCTGGTGGGTTGACTCCAGAGTGTGCTTATCCCCCTTGTGACTGAACAGTTCTTACTGGTGATACTGCACTGTTTCCTCTGTGAAGCTCAGAGGTGTGCAGCTGTTAAAGTCTTCTCCACCCATCCTGCACCATTCTTGAGATCTTGCTTCATTGTCTCTGATTGCAAAGCTGGATCATGTTCTGCCACTGAATGTGATCACTGAACATATTACACAAGCATTTGTTTTCAAGAGCCGTAAAGATTTCTGTTTTGTTTTGTCTTATTCATTAGCTCTTATCATCTTCAATCAATCATTGCTTCTGCTGGAAGAGCACTGCTTTGGTTTCTTGGTCACTTGGTTGCTATAGAAAACTAAATTGTGTTGTAGCTGGACTCTTTCACAAAGATTTTCTGCCTTTCAAGGTGTGCCTGATGAGGAGGACACATTTAAGAAGCCCAGGGAAGTTGTCCATCGGAACACTCGTTTTGTGAAGGACCCATTTAGCCAAGCTGTGAGCAAATCACAGCTCCAGCAAGCAGCAGCCCTCAATGCTCAGGTTGGATAATTTTCTTGCTTCTAATCAAAGGCCTTTAAAACAACATAATTGATGATGTGCTAGATGCAGATGGCTTGCATCTTTCTCTGAAAGTTGGTGAATGACGTTGTCTTTTATTATTTCAGTACAAACAGGGGAAGGTGGGACCAGATGGGAAAGAGCTGATACCCCAGGAGTCTCCAAAAGTGAATGGATATGGATTTGTGTCTACTCCCTCTCCTGCCCCTGGTAAGAGGGTTTTTTTGTTGTTGTTTTCTCATCTGAATCCACTTGTGTGTTACAGTTTCATTTCGTTCAGATGTAATAGTGTCAGGATGCTTTCATTTAGAACATACTGATTATTTTTCTTCAGTTCAGATGTGCTATCTGAATTCGTAGCTGTTCTTCACCAGTGTGGTTTTCCCTGTCTATTTTTATCACTGTTAAAATGGGAACATAGAGAGGCTTTTCCTCTGAGAAGCCTGTAGGTGGCATATGGAATGCACCTCTTTTCTTCAGTGTAAGTGCCTTTTCCAAACACTGCACAGATTTTCTAGCCAGTGAATTAATCTTAGAATCTATTCTGCAGTTGTAGCTGTTAGGCAAGGTGTAGTCGCTGTTGTACACGGACATTTGGCTATTCCATGTCTTAAGTCCTCTACTCAGTTCCTTGCTTTTCAATAGTTTCATGTATTGAAGGAGTTTTCATATAGTATGTGGTACTGTAGAATTAGAAAATGAAAGTTTCACTGAGCAGAAGCATACCAAATGGAAGAGTAAGCACATGGAGAGATCAGCTTGGGAATTATAAGCTTGAGGGTGACCCAGCCACAAGTCCTGGTGTTTAAGGTCTTGTCTTTGTAATGGGAACGACATGTTTCTTTTCAACATGGGCTGTGATTTCTTCTGCAGTACAAGGGCTCAGCTGTGCCCTGAGTTTGCTGCATTTCACAATATGGTTGTCTATGGGTGCTCTTTTGGTTTTTGTTTTTTGTTTTTTGTTTTTTGCTGAAGAAATATTTAAATATCTTGCGTGAGTACGACTTTTTAAATTTGTTTACAGGTGTGAATGAGTCTCCTTTTATGACATGGGGTGAAGTAGAAACCACCCCTTTACGTCTAGATGGGTCAGAAACACCATATGTGGATCGCACACCTGGACCGGCCTTCAAGGTATTTCATAGGAGTCAACATGTCATTCTTTGGGGGTGGGCATGGACTAAGAAGGGAAAGACAAGTGAGTATATAATAGATTAATGTTGTTGTGGGATGTGTGACACATCTCTGGGCTGGGTTCCCAGTCCTTGAGACCAATAATCTGTGTTCTGCTTGGAGGGTGGAGATGGACATGGCTCCACTTGAAAGCTACTTAGTGCAGATACCTGAGGTGGAAATACACACTGTTGGCAACAGTGAAACTCAAAGTTTGATGATAGGCCTAGACAAAGTGGCTTCTGGAGAAAGCTGAAGAGATGCCTGGTTTCCCTGACTTTAGTGTATGAATGAGCAGAAATCATAAGATTTCTGAAGTCTGAAGCAGCTGTGTCATTTGAGGGTAGAAAAAGTACTCTGACTTTTTTAACGGTACTTGACCCTGTGTGCAACCTGTTTCCTGCTGGTGTCATTGAATGTGAGTTGTCTGAGATTTGTAGTTTAAGAAGAGTGTAATTTTCTGTGTATGCCTCTGTTTTGTCAGACTTCTAAGTCCTTGGCTGGTTTTCCTGCTGTTTAGCAATGGCTGTGTTTGCCTGAGAGCTGGCTGGCCATGGGCCAGGCTAGGCAAGGCACAGGTGACATTGTTTGTCTATGAGAGACAGCAGGAGGAAATGCCAGATGTAATGGCTGCTTCCTTGACTGAACTGGTTCTACCATATTTGTTACTTGCAAAGACAGGTTGAAGATCTCTGTATGTCTTCTCTTCCTTTTATGTAGCAGAAGAGAAGAGTGGGCTGATCCCACCCCTCCCCAGTTTAGATCATTGTCAACTACAATCCAACTGTGGAAGTGCTTTGTTTCATTTATACAATGTTCATACTTAGTGCCTTGGCAAGTAATATGTGTGATGTATTTATAGATCCTGGAGCCTGGGCGTCGTGAGAGGTTAGGACTCAAGATGGCCAATGAAGTGGCAGCCAAAAACCGAGCAAAGAAGCAGGAGGCACTTCGAAAAGTCACAGAAAACTTGGCCAGGTGAGACTTCTGTTGCGATGGAGGAATTGGGGATGGGTATTTTGTGATGAGGTTTAAGACAATATGTATGCAGAAAGGGATGAATGAGAAATGAGTTTCTTTTAAAACTGTCTTTTTCTATTCCAGCCTCACTCCAAAGGGACTGAGCCCAGCAATGTCACCAGCTTTGCAACGGCTAGTAAACAGGACTGCAAGTAAATACACTGACAAAGCCCTGCGAGCCAGCTATACTCCTTCTCCGGCCCACACAGGAACTCCTGGTTACAAGACACCAGCAAGTGGGCCCCAAACACCCACAACCACCCCTAAGCCTAGGACAGTATCTCAGACATCAGTATCTCAAGATACTACGTCAATCACAGACAATTTACTGCAGCTTCCTAAAAGAAGGAAGGCATCTGATTTCTCCTAAATATTCTTGTCATCATTAATAGTGAACAGCCCGTGCTCAGTTGTCTGCAACCTGGATGTTTTGAACCAGATAAGGAGTATCTAGATTCAACTGCTGGAGTGGAAGCCAACAGTTATTAGATCTGGGACCAGATCAAGACTATGTAGCTGAAATAGCTTGTGATGTGTTTTATGGAAGACAAGTGTCTCTTGCTGTGGTATAACTTCTCTTTCAACTGCGTGGATATGTTACACAGGGCTGCTGTATCATAAGGATGCTTCCTGCAGTGGCAGAGAAGAGTCTGGACTCTTAGCTAGAACAGTGATAATTTATAATATTTCTCTTTTTTCAGATGGCAGTGCATTTAAATACATTTCTGTACAAATATGTCTATTTATAAAATGTGCTAAGCCTTCCTAAAAGGTTGAATTGAATTTTACTCCTGCTTGTCAAACATTTTTGGTCTTGTGCTTTGCAGAAGAGAAGATGTCAAAGAGTCACAGAGTTGTAGGGGTTGGAACGGACCTCTGAAGTTTGTCGAGTCCAGCCCCCTGGCTAAAGCAGGTTCCCTGCAGTAGATTGCACAGGGACGTGTCCTGATGAGACTTTGAATATCTGCAGAGAGGGAGTCTCCACCACCTCTCTGGGCAGCCTGTTCTAGTGCTCTGTCAGTGACAGTAAGGAAATTCTTCCTAATGTTTGTATGGAACTTCATACATTTCACTGTCTCCCCTTTGCACCTTGTTCTGTTGCTACACACCACTGAAATGAGTCCACGCCCATCTAACTTGACTCCTGCACTTTAGGTATTTATAAACAGCTGTGAGATCCCCCTCTCAGCCTTCTCATGTCCAGACCGAAGATTCCCAGGTCTCTCAGCCTTTCCTCGTATGGGTGATGCTCCAGGCCCCTCACCCATGTATATATGAGATGTCACTCCGAGTTTTAGGGGATGTCTCTTTAATGCAAGTGGATTTTAAACTGATGCTTCTCAGTGTATGGTGGACATGTCTAAAGAATTCTTGTATTGCAAGAAAAGAATGTGTCCAGTTCCAGACATCAATTCACACTTGTAATAACCTGCACTCTTACTGTGTTCTGCAGATGGTGTAATCAGAAGCTTGAGTGTGAGAGCAGCACTGTGACCTGAAAGAAAGCTTTCCCTTATGCTTTTGACCATAACTGTTGGTTCTTGCAACCATATCAGAGATGGGTCTCACAAAAATTGTGGTGTTAAGTTGTTCATTCAGCTCAGCAGATGAGCTTTGTAAAGCAAAAGACGTCTGTTTCTGAAAGGCCTTGGAGTAGCTGAAGTTGAAAACCAGCAGTTCACAAACTGGACCCATTTTTAAGAGAATCTCATTTCCTTCTCCTCACCTTTCCATCCTGCAGAAAGGAGTTTGGCTTGCTGATTGTGCTCAGACTTTTCCTCTGCATGTTTTGGGAACACTCACTCTCTTGTGCAGTGGGCAGAGGAAGTAGGGATTTGGGATTTTGGAGTCTGGAACCACAGGTAAAACAGGTCTGTTAAACTTCATTTACAGACAACCTCTGAGATGTGTCAGGCTTTAGTCAGGTATATTGATTCATGCAAGTCAATCTTGTATTGTACGCATCGTTTTTCTGACATT
The DNA here is from genome assembly GCA_013399175.1 of Odontophorus gujanensis. Classification (NCBI taxonomy): domain Eukaryota; kingdom Metazoa; phylum Chordata; class Aves; order Galliformes; family Odontophoridae; genus Odontophorus; species Odontophorus gujanensis. Next base: position 101,569 of record VXAB01012686.1, on the reverse strand, counting down.
AGAATCATTGAAGGGCATTAATGCATAGACCACTGTATACAGAAGCACCCGTGCTCCAGATGTCAGAAATCCTGGGGTCACAAGGAATGTCCTGCAGCACTTCAGGGGCTGCGCATGCCCACAGAAGGTTTTGCTGAGAATAGATCTTCCATTTTCATCCTGAGACAAGTGTTCGGAAAAGTCAAGTCTGACATCTTGGCATTTAAGCGTTCACTGGGGAGAAGGATGTTCCCATATTTCAGGTCCCTGTTAGCTATGTCTAAGTCATGGCAGTGTTTGATGGCAGAAGTCAACTGCTGGAACTTAAAACATGCAAAGTTCTCTTTCACAGCTTTGTCATCTTGATGTGGCCCAGGAGGTCTCCCTTTAGCCCCAGCTCCATAAAGATGTGGGAACCCTCCTGGTACTTCAAAGGTCTCAGAGGTTTTGATGATTGATGGGAGGTGCAAACATTTCAAACCATCCATTTCCCCAGGGAGAAATCAGTCCACAAAGTCCTGAGGCATTCTGTTATCAACTATCTTTATGGCCACATTGCTCTATAACCTGTTGCAGCAGGCTAATCTCACTGCCCTAAGAGCCATCTCCTACCATGGTGCTCAGGTTGAAACCTTTCAGTGTTATGTGAGGGTGTTTCCCTCTTCAGTCTTTGCTTTGCCAGATTTAGATTTTATTTTTTTCCCCACAAGGTAAAGTGGAGAAGAAATCATGATATTCACAAGAAAGCTCTTTCTGAAGGCATGGAACTATCGTTAAGTTTTCTTAAGTAACTGAATTTGAGGGGCATGGTTTAGTGGTGGTGATGGGTTGGATCAAGATTAGTGGTTCCAACCTTCGTGATTCTATGAATTTGTACTGCTGAAGGTTTCCTTCTTTACCCAATGGATGGAAATCTAGTCTTAGCACTTCCTGCTGGTTATAACGAGTTTTCAAAATATTTATTGATAGGTTAAGTTTTTGAAATGCTTTCATTGTACAGTGGACCAGTGCTCTATTTGTTCTGCTTGGCTTTATGTCCCAGCACAACAACATATCTGAGTTTCTTATTGCAGTAGAGTGTTTTGAAACCCTTTTGAAGCTGTTTGATTATTCATCTTTGTATCTCTCAAGGCACACGATGTTAAGCACTAAATGAAGGAGCTCCTAACGGTGCTGGGGAGGGAGGGAGGGATGCTGCTTTGTTTTTGTTTATTTTGTTTTCACGGTGGCTGTGTTCAAGAACTGTTTGTTTCTATTGGCTTGGTCCTTTCCCTTTACTTTCTTTCCTTGGTTTTCATTCAGCCCCTCTGTTTCGTAGCTCTGATGGTTGGCTGCTTCCTGTGGGCTTGGCAGCTGGTATTTTTCTTAAGCCCTTACTTATAGAGTGTTTGACTTCCAGCTTCTGCTGTACTTGAGAAAAGCTCACAACATCACTTCTTCAGAACTGTCTGAGGATGGTGGTTTCTGTGCTGATTTCTTCACAGTAATCAGCCTCTGGGGCTTTTTGCTTTCTGTTGGTTTCTGCTTTTTTAAATGTAATTTTTCATCTCCCAAGTGTATGACTTCAAAGCCTCGATGATGAGAACAACGCAGGAGCTAGGGACAGTCCTGCACAGCCCACCAATGTCATTCTGACGAACGTTCTGACAGCCAGAGTGGGACTTCTGCTCGTTATTCCCCCCCCCCCCCCCCCACACCCCTTTCTTTGAAACATTTGTCTATTTTTTCAGCCAGGAAGATGAAGAGCAGTTTTAACCATTCAGGGCTGCGGTTGTTGCAGTATGAGCTGACCTTGGGTGCGAGCTGAGCCCTGCTGGCAGGAAGGCACAGCCAGCTGAGTACACTGCCCGCCACGCCTGGGCACAGGGCAGCTTGGATAACACAGGGCAGCCTGTGTAACACTTGGCAGCCTGGAGGTTTGCTATAATGGCACGGCGTTCTCCACAGGGAACATCCGTGGAAATATTTATGCAGCTCTTTGAGCAGCGCCTGCGGATTTCTGTAAAGCTGAGGGTGTTTGGTGCCGTGTTTGCCTTGGTGGAGAGCTTCCTCCCGTGTGGTTTCCACTGCCACTTCCACAGCCACCTGTCCCTGGCTGTGACCTTTCCAAGTGACTTTTATAGCGCAACTGGTGAGAATAAATTGAGCGATACGGCGTCGCTGGGGTTTGTGACTGCATGAAATGGATAGGTTTGGCTTTTCTTTTTTATTTTGGAAGTAACCAAGAGCTCAGTTTTTAATTCAGGCAAAAAGAAGCAGCAACCAAACCATTCTCAGATGCTGATGGATGAATAATAAAGAACATCTATTTACTGATGTGTCCCTGTTTTCAGTGATATTCCTTAAGGACCAACCTGGGTAAACAACTCCGAAGCTTTTAGGTAAAATGTGTCTATTTCACAATGTTCCCACAGTCTGTTTGTCCCCACGAAGTGCTCACGTCCGTACAAAGTGCTGGGGTGTGCTGCAGGCTCTGCTCTGCGTTGCTCTGCCAGTGGCTGTGTCCCCGCTGCAGTATGGCTTAATGTTAATTATTAATCCCTGAAGTTTCTGCTTCATTCAGTGCGAGACAATGCAGCCATTGGTTGCCTCTACTCGGTGTCCCTGCTCGATGGGTGATGTTCATGCAGGAGCATTTCAGTGCTCAGCAATCCTGGCTGGATGCATCCTGGAATTTCAAGGAGCTGTGCTCGTACCGGGACGTGGCTGGCTCACAGAACAGCACAGATAGCGCCGTGCCTGAGAATCGCTACTCTGTGTTGTGCAATCCATGCTTAAAAGCCAATTGCATCAACTACCTTGAGGCACGGGTCGGTGCTGTTCCTGTGCCTTCCCTCGAGTGAGTTAACCTGAAATCAGAAGCCATGGTTCTGACGGATTGAAGGGATTTATGCGTTTGTCAGAGCTGTAATTTATTTCCAGGGAGATGCTCTAAAGCTGGCTCCGTGAAGGGCTTTGCAGCCGGGCTGCTCCTGCAGCGCTGCTTTGATGGCCGGGCTCCGATCCTGCAGCCGTACACCCTTGCTATCCGTAATGGAGCTGCCTGCTCTCTTCCCCGGAATAGCACCTTACGCGGCCAAACCCAACGCGAAAACACACCTTGCTTGTTGCCGGCTTTGATTTATTTTCTCTGAGCGTTACTTTCCTTCGGCTGTGCGCGGGCAGGAGCGGCACAGGGAGGGGGAGAAAGGGCCGGGTGCAGTTAGAGAAAGGGGCAGGAGGAGCAGGGTGCGGGGCGTGGGGCTGAGCCTTGGGAACTGAGGGCAACGGGGACCGGGGACCGCTTACAGCCTTTTATTGGTGACCTTAGAACCGCCGCCTACACGCGGAGAACGAGTTGCGTGTTTTAATAAACCTCAGCTCTCGCACGCTTGATTTCACCACGGCTTGAAAAAAATATTAGGAAAAAAAAAACCCCCACACCGCTTAGGGTCATACCCCGTCCCCACC